>JACYXH010000069.1:2420000-2722500 GCA_026745465.1 Lota lota | reverse complement strand
ACACACACACACACACACACACACACACACACACACACACACACACACACACACACACACACACACACACACGCACACACTTCCATAAACACACATGCACATATTGAGGGACGGGGGTAAATATTTGCCTCGGGAAATTGCCATTTAACAGAAAGAACTCCTTGTACAGAAGTAATTGTTCTTTAACTATAATAACAAGGATTTACTCGTCATAGTTACATGACATCAAATCAAGGAAACACACTGCCCCCAAGAGGCAAGTTACAGCACTTACGTTAATTTGATCTGTGACTTTACAAACACTATTCCTAATGATAGGACCAGTTAAATGTGTATTTTAAAGTGTCTCTTTGCTATTGCCACGCATGGTAAGAGTAAGGTAAGTTTTAAGTAACGTAGGCGGTACGTCTTTTGCATCATTTATCATCATCACGAAGTGCCAGGCAGATGCTCAACTGCATAATATGCAGTTGAGTAGAACGTAGCCACGTGGCTATTTAGATTCTGTAACAAACTGTAAAATGTTAAATAATTTGCTTCCTTTTCCAACATACACATATGTGTCTTAAAAGTAAAACATTGCCTTTTATTTCAAACTTTGTTCAGGCTATAAAATAATGCTACGCCTGGCATTTTTCCCTAAAGAGAAAAGTCAAATCATTAAACAAAAAATGAAATTACATAACCACGGGAATCTAGTTAAAAGTCATAGTTTAAATATGCGTATGACCATCTGATATTTTGGTCCAGTAGTACGTTGTTTTGTCCTGTGCTGTCAATAAAGGTTGAAAAAAGGGGTCGTCTTCAGCTGTAGTAAGAGTCAACACACACCGTTGGTGGCACGTTGAAACACCGTTGGTTGCAGGTTGAAACCAGTCCGAATTACAAACTGGTAAGTTTTTTATTTCAATTATATTATTATATAAAAACACAACCGTTTCCTCTCGTTTTTTAAAGACAGGAGACTTGTATTTAAAGTCAAGATAAATGAATCCTTTAACATTACTTCTTGCACACACTGACACATTTGTCACGTGTTAACTGTTACAAACGACACGCGTTTTGATTTAAAACCTTGTTTTGCAAAGTCCGTAGTGTCTAATAAATACAGATTTGTATTGAGCTTGAATCATTTATACATAGGCATTGTAACGGAGGACGCCCGTTAATCCCGCTAGCACTGTGGCTAGCCTTGTGCTAGCCTCCGTGCTAGTTATTAAACCACAAACCAAACGCGTTATATGTGTTAATTACTAACACCGAACAAGTGGAAATGTGTCATGTCTTTGCGTACGACCACAAATTGTGTTTTAAATGTGTTATGCTATGCGATCGTTTTATGCATAACGTTTATTGTGTGCCCCTCACCATGGACGCTACTCCCAGTTGCGCTCCCAAACGAACGCACACGCATTAGAGCCTGAGCACATACACCTGCAAAGACAATTCACTTTCACCTCTCCATTATCAGTGGCTAATATTTAAAAAAAAAAAAAATACACTCTATGCTGTATTGGTTTACCATTTGAGACGGTTTGAATTTTGGTTCATTCGATTGTTATTGCAAGGGTGATAAGGGTTGGCTGCCTTGTGAAATGGTTCCTTTTAACACGGGGCATATTTTTCTCAGTTTATATCCACCAACTGTATTTCAACTACTTGATCACTGGTTGTTTAGGTTTAACTTGGGGCGTACTCCACCTCCACCATCACCCAAATAGTTTTGCATGTTATGCTACCATTTTGCTGCCCATTATGGCTCCCATTTCACTTCTAACCATCCCTGGAGGGAGGGATCCTTGTTTCTGTGTTCCTTCTCAAGCTTTCTTCCTTGATAATTGTGTTTTCCTTTTCCCTTCGGAGGGCTCGGGGCCAGGGGTGTCATACATTGTGGCCTGTGTGAAGCCCCTTGTAACTGTGATTAAGGGCTATACAAATCAAATTGTCTTGACTTGACGCCCACAGGAAGGGCTCAGTGCAGCGTGGGTGCCCAGGGATCCACTGCCTGAGTGTGGGGAGAGCAGCGCCCGTGACCCCAAAGACATGAACCACACCAAGGGGGGCCTGGTCATCTTCACGGCCAACTCCCATCCGTCGAGCCGCGAGCTGGGCAAGAGGATCGCTGAGTGAGTACTTGCACACTTGGAGGCACACGAATGTAAACAAAGATGGATAGTATTCGCTGTTAGCCTGTTTGGTTAGAACCCTAATGCCCACCCCAAACCCCAATTTCCAAGGATGTCGGCATCCTTGAGCAAGATACGCAACTATCCTACCTGCTCCTTAATGACCTTTATCTGAAATTCACTGAAGTCACAAGTCACTTTGGATAATGGTGTTTCCACAATGACTAAATAGTCATTCTAACATGCGTATACAACCGATGAGCGGTGGCTAGCTTCTGTAAATGCAGAGATATCTGTCGGGGATAGGACCTGTGCCTCCTCCCCGCCTGAGGAGTGGACAAATATGCTGTTTGTGCTTGGAAAACAAGGAGAATGTTTTATACTGGTTATTCTAAAGGTTTCATAAGTATTTGTAGGTAGCTCGAGTCAATATTTAAAGATTTAGTTTGGTAAGCTAGAAGTGGCTGGAACATTCCTCTTGGGAGATAGGACACAGAGGTTCGACTAGCCTGTGAATGTTGACACAACAAGTGTCCGTGTTTGTCCTTGGGAACTTGTAGATAAGTGTGTTTGTATGTGAGTGTGTTCGAGGAGCATGGGGCAGAAAGAACCAAAACCACTCCGTATGTATTGCATGTTTTTGTCTTTGTGGCTTTCCTTTTATATTCTCCTCCACAATTAACACACCTTTTTCACTCTCTCTTTTTCTTGCTTGCACATTTCTGCTCCACTCTCTCTCATTCCCCCCTCCCCCCCCCCAACACACACACACACACACACACATGCTCTCTCCCTAGGCGGCTAGGGGTGGAGATAGGCAAAGTGCAGGTGTACCAGGAAGATAATCGAGGTAAGCCACTGGCGGGACTCAGCTCTGATACTCTGCAAGGGTGGACCCAAGATTCATACAATGCATGCACAACTTGTGGGGGGTGGGGTGGGGGGGGTTGACCGGTTGAGTCTGTAAGTGGAAAAGACTGTTGTTGGCCTTTTAGATTAATAATAAAAGAGGAATTTGTAGTTTACTTCAGACAAGTTCTTGCAAATGGCAACCAACTAACTTGATCAATTTAGCACTGGAATGATGAGTGATCCTGCGAAGAGAACTTTGTACTCGGGGCAGACCTTCTGGGGGACCGGGGGCCTGTCTCTGTCGTCATCCCTGGCATCTCTGTTTTCTAAATCCTTCTCAGTGGGAATGGAAGTGCTGTGATGCCAGTTCCCGCAAGTTTAGTGTGTGTGTGTGTTTCCTTGTTTGTTTCCATAGAAACGCGGGTGCAGATCCAGGAGTCAGTTCGAGGCAAAGATGTCTTTGTCATCCAGACAGTGTCCAAGTATGGAAATGGATAAAATTCTCTCTTTCTCCTACCACTTTAAAATCGATTACTACCTTGATGAATAATATGCCATGATCCATGATTTGGATGTGCAGTTTGCACTTTCACAGACCTTCGACGTAACCGAGGTGTGACAAATAGCCAATGAACCGGTGTGACGTCATTTTCGGCTCACGCATTGGTGTCTATAAATTAGTGCTTTACCGACCCAACCAATCACGACACGATAATGCCGGAAACGTACTAACGGTGTGTGCTGTCTTCCCCTTCTCAGAGACGTGAACACCACCATCATGGAGATGCTGATCACGGTGTACGCGTGCCGAACCTCGTGTGCGCGCAGTATCACGGGCGTGCTCCCATACTTCCCCTACAGCAAGCAGTGCAAGATGAGGAAGCGGGGCTCCATCGTCACCAAGCTCATCGCCTCCATGATGTGCAAGGCTGGTGAGGACGCAACCGGAACCCATATGCTTCCAGGAAAACCAAACCCCCAACACCGCTTGTACATGGGTTCACATTAGATGGCTCCCTCTCTAAGTTGTATTCGTACAAAATATGGACGTAGCAGCCTGTGTCGTTACCAGCAAAAACTGACTTAGAATGGTGACCGGTCTTTTTACATCCCACCATCCATCGCGAGCCACCTGTAGGCCGTTGGATGAACTACATGTTAGTCATAGCTGGCACTTTGGTTCATGCTATTGCATGCATGACCTCTAATTGGGTTAGTATATGGTTACCGGGTCAGCTGCTTTGCTGCGACACGCCTGTCCTCCGCTTATTGAAAACTTAATTGAAGGGGGCGTTTACAGGGGAGCCGGCAGCCCCTGAATAAAACCTGAAAGCCTTTTGTTAAAGATGGGGTCAGGGGGTTTGGTCCTCCAGTAACAAGCCCAAAGACAAATGGAAAGGTCCATCTTATAGGTTGAGGCAGCATCGCCCAACCTTGGGGTGGGGACCCCCTTGTGCAGCCGCCTGATGGGCTTATTATGGGCTCATGGGAGATGGCTTTTCCTTGCCATGAGATGGCTTTTAAGGAAGGGAATTTTTTGAATATGAAGAGATTTTTGCTTTGTTTCATATAATACTGGCAGATGAGGGGGTCAAAAGAAAGTGTGGGGGAGGACTTTCAGTGAAGCTGAAAGGGTATAACTAAGGCAAATAAATGATTAGGAAGTCTCGTTTATGAAGGTGTTATGATAAGGATGAGAATGATGACTGGCCGATAACTAGGATGGGATTGGAAATGTGTATGGTTTTATAACAGTGTGTGTGTGGTGTGTTCTGTGTGTTCTGTGTGTGTGTGTGTGTGTGGTTAGGCCTGACCCATCTGATCACCATGGACCTCCACCAGAAGGAGATCCAGGGCTTCTTCACCATCCCTGTGGACAACCTGAGGGCCTCGCCTTTCCTGCTGCAGTATATCCAGGAGGAGGTACAGACACACACAGAGTTGTGTACCAACTGTTGTAGAAGCAATGACATGCTCCTTTTAGTGGGAAATGTATATTACATATACAAGTAACGTGGTATTACCATACCACGTTGTATAGAAGGATATAGGATTATACATGGGATATTGTGAATTTGGCCTAAAGTCATAGATTACAGTAGTGTTTTCTTAATCCCACTAATATAATGAGTTTGAGTCTTATCTTGTATCAAGGACACATATCCAGTCAATATATACAGTATTTGGTAAAATCCCTGCTAATTATGTGGATGATCATTGATTATCTTGAGTCCAATTCTGTTTCATCTGGTTTTCAAAACAAACTCATAATGCTAAATTGCCTAAGGTGGAAGCAAGGTAGTATTAAAAAAAGACTAGCAAACCATATGTCCTTTGAACCTGAATACCTCGACCGACGTTGTACTTCCACCTGCAGATCCCTGATTACAGGAACGCTGTAATTGTGGCCAAATCCCCAGCCTCTGCCAAAAGGTATTTAAGTGACCATAGATTACATTGAGAGGACCTTATTCAGCTTTTGTGTTGTGTGGAGGGGCCCCAGCGGTCACTCGGTCACAGACAAAGTTATGAGAAACTTGCTAATCATTTGTTTTATGACATGGCATTTTCCCCAGAAAGTTTGTGACGCACAACCACGTTGCTCTAACGATCACTTTATGATACAGGCTACATACAGATGTTTATATGTCTTGAATTTATTCTATTGTTTTATGACAAATTGATATTATTATGCTGCTGTTACAGCATAATTTCCCCTCTGGGATTTATAAAGTACCTGTCTATCTTTATCCATTTTGCTCAAAGCATCACTTTCGCATCCGCTAAAAGTGAGGTTTATGTGCGGATCCCTGGAGGGTAGATGATCATTCTCGCTCTCTCTCAGGGCGCAGTCGTTCGCTGAGCGTCTCCGTCTGGGCATCGCGGTGATCCACGGTGAGGCCCAGGATGCAGAGTCTGACATGGTGGACGGCCGACACTCGCCTCCCACCGTCAAGACCACCGGCGCCATCCACCCCAGCATGGAGATACCATGTAAATAATCAGAATGCATCCTGTTATGTGTTTTATGTATTAAGTCATTTAGTAGACCATTTCCATCCAAAGCTCATTGAGATGCATGCTGTATCCTACTTGTAGGCTGTGGACATTGAGGATCGAACGCTGTCATTTTTTTAAGACTGGGAGTCGAGTCGCCTCACCACTAGAATATCCTGGCCCCAATGAACACTAATGAATATTATGTGTGTATAGGTATTTAGTTATTTAGCAGACCATTTGTATCCAAAGTGACTTGCAGTGGATTAAAATGCATATCATTAAGGAGCCAGGTAGGGGTTAGGGAATCTTGCTCAAGGATGCCTACACATTGGAGATCGAACACGTTCCCTTTTCTGCTTAAAACCATGTACCTAATGCCCCCTAGTGGCAGAATGGGGACCCCAAACAGGTGTAACAGAAGAGTTTTTGAAGTGCGTTTGTCTTCTGTCTCAGTGTTGATCCCTAAAGAGAAGCCCCCCATCACCGTAGTGGGAGATGTGGGCGGTCGAATCGCTATCATAGTGGTGAGACACACACACACACACACACACACACACACACACACACACACACACACACACACACACACACACACACACACACACACACACACACACACACACACACACACACACACACACACACACACACACACACACACACACACACACACAGCAAGTTTGCCCTATTTGTTGGGGGGCGGGGGGGGGGGGGGAATAAAATGGTAACGCATCACAGATACCGCCTCACATGTCGATCCTGCGTCCTCTGAAGGATGACATCATCGACGACGTGGGCAGCTTCGTGGCGGCGGCGGAGACGCTGAAGGAGCGGGGCGCCTACAAGATCTTCGTCATGGCAACGCACGGCATCCTGTCCAGCGAGGCCCCCAGGTTCATCGAGGAGTCGGCCATCGACGAGGTCCGTGCGTTGGCGTTTGTGACTGGTATTGGAATGATGGAGAAGAGACGGCCGCTCTTCATCTATTTAGGTGTCCTACATCGTCGTTCATCTTAGAGGACGGATCGGATACATCGATCATTTGGTTGATCCATTAAGAGGTTGATTATAGAGGTTGATTGATAATTTATATATCTTAAAAATTTATGAAATAAGTGTTCTTCACCTTGTCTTGAAAGAGTGACAAAATGCCATATTTTCTCTTCTCCTCATGTAAATTCAACTCTTCTCTCTCATTTTAATTAAAGACCTTTGTTGGCTGGGTAAACATTTACAGTGCAGTTTAAAAAAGGAACAAAGGAGAGGTAACAAATATAGAACACAAAAAGTGAAATATACCGTTAAATGGACTGCATTTATGTAGTGCTTTTCAGGCAATTATTGCTTCACATTCACCCATTCATACACACAATCATACACATACGGCAGTGTCAACCACGCAAGGCAACAGCCAGCTCATCGGGAGCCAGCTCATAACTCAACAGTTAGCTAGGAGGAGCATTGGGATTGAACCAGTAACCCCCTAAAAGTACTGCAGTAAAAAATACGTTTTTCCCCCTCCCTCAGGTGGTGGTGACCAACACTATCCCCCACGAGCTGCAGAAGCTCCAGTGTCCAAAGATCAAGACGGTGGACATCAGCATGATCCTGGCCGAGGCCATACGACGCATCCACAATGGGGAGTCCATGTCCTACCTGTTCCGCAACATCGCCATGGACGACTGAACACACACACACACACTTTTCTCTCATCAAGCCATGCTCAAGGGGTTGCAAAACAAATGGTAGATGTACACTGAAGCGTATGTGTCAATCACGTGTCGTCGTTTGCAGAAGATGAGATGAGAGAAAATGGTTGCGCTTACGAATTTCTGTCGTTTCTGTTGTCGTGTTTCATCTCTAAGAAGAGCATGCATACACTCACATAGAAATACAAGGTTCCCCCATGAAGTACCTTAAAAAGATGAGCCCAATACTCTTTTCTCCTTTGAGTTTTGCTTCACTTTAAAAGCACTACGGCCATCCATCTCAATCCTGCGCCTTCCTTCCTCAGCCAATAACTGCCCTCATCTCAGACATGTTATACCCCCCCCCCCCCCGGCCATCTTGTTGTGGTTGGGAGGATGATTCAGGTTAAAATGCCAGGGATCCACACTCCAATTCTCTACTAGCCAGCTATGTTTCTATTTTCTTCTTTTTATAGTGAAGTGACGTGTCAAGTTTCTTGCTTATTAACAATTATCAGCATCCTGTTAAGACTATATCTCAAACAGGTATGAGGTTATTCGTGTTGGAATTTGATATTTGTTTAAAAAAAAATTATGGTGACATACATAATCATTGTTTTTCTGATCCCACTAGACCATCTCTCTACACATGGGGCAGGCTGTACAGGCTAACCTAGTTATTTATGTATCGTATGTGAACTAGCGTACCACACCGGAGGTTGGCGTGTTCTCTGTAGACAAGCTCAAACCTGCTATTGAAGTTGAAGCGCTCGTTCATCCTCCGCTTGGCTAGTATTATTGAATGTGCTGCTACGTACACTTGAATTGTTTAGCTCATTGTTTCTTCTAGTTAGATAAAACTGTGCTTGGCCTGCTTCATAGGATTTTTTGTTTTTGAAATGTTACATGATAAGAGTGGCAGTGCCTTCAACATACACTCCCATTCAAACATGAGCCTTTTCCACTACTACACCCTACTTCCATCATCTGTGTCTTTGTCATCTGTGTGCGCGCGCGTGTGTGTGTAAAGATTTGGGAGTATCCTAACCTCTTGCTTTTTTCTTTATACTCCCGTCTTGCCATTGTTTCTAATATGTGCTGCTTGTATTGAAGTACATCTGTAGTGCTACCTAAGGTATTCTCCAGACAGCTAGCTTTTGTAGTTGCCATATACATGCACTTAACTCCACATCAGTCAAATTTATATCATTGTCGATAGTTGTTTTTTGATTTCAAACAATCACTGAAATAACTTATTTTCATTTTTATAATGTATTCATTTGCCAATATATTGCCAATAAGAATTGTCTGATGTTAAAAACAACCTTCAACTACCTGAAGTGTGTATATTAATTGAACACACAACAAAATGCTTTTCATTCCAAGCTTCCCAGATGAGATTAGCTAATACTTAAAGCCCTATAAAAAAGATAACATGGAACATTATTAAACACATTTGGCAAACAATTTCATTGACTCAAGGCCGTGGCTCACGGAATATATTAAAAATAAAAATAAAGGATAATCTGGTATATTAGTTGATTTTATCTAGCCATCAGAGCTTGACTAAAGCAGGTCTTTGTTGTCCCGTCAAGGGTGTTTTCCTAAATATGCTTTGTATTTATTTTCACCACTTAATTAATAAAACACATGGTTTATGAAAACCTAAGACTAAATGTGCTTCATTCTCCAGCCCTCTTAAAAAGACCAGCCCTTTCCAGTCCTTAAGTGAAGGTTGTGGGGAGTGTCGTCATCTCTATGGAAATTTGGTCTACTGTATTTACTTTTATTAAGTCATTAGTCATTGCCTTTCTGTCCTAATGGTTGAGCAAACATTGGGACAGAAAGGAAACATTAGGACAGAAAAGCAAAGACTACCAATGGCAAGTACATCATAGTTGCTGCCATTGGTACAATTGGATGAACCGATGTAGATATCCAGGTTCAAGCCCACTAATTTACACCATTTTTCCGTTTTAATATTGTTGCTGCTACCTGGGTTTGCATCTGCCACTTTTTAAATTACTGGGAAAAACTAAAATTACTATGGAATAAGGTTTGATGCAAATACAAAATTTATATTGGTTCTTGAAATTGTATAAATTTGTGTTTAGACAGACATCTGAAGTCAATCTTTGCTGCCCTCGTGGGTGGTTGAACTGCTCATCTCTAGATCAGTCATGCAGTTATTAAAGGTGCTGTAAGATTTAAAACCCAACAGCTTACCTCCCAATAATCAATATGAACATTGGTTTATGTCTTGACATTTTAGGGACATACGCAGTACATAGAAAAAAACAGTTGCTCACGTTACTCACGCAAAATGCCAACAGTTTGATCCAACGCTTTGATTTACTGGTCGAGCTCCCTCACTTCCGTTTGCATTCGGATTCGTGGTTGCAGCCAGCAGCTGGTCCATCGAGCTCCCCTTTCAGCCCTTCCACTCGTGTCAAGACCAAACCTGCCGAATAACAAGTAAAGCGCTACCCCTGTCTTGTGACTGCCCTGCCCAAAGTGTTAGTGTCTTCATCCAGAATCTCTTGTGGCGTGTAACAAGAGACTTGAAATCAAGGCTACCACCACAGCAACACCACAAAGTCACAAGAGCCCGTTTTTATGTATTTTTATTATTCAATACATTACATGACAGCCTGGCTTTACAGAAATACAGAAAGGTCTCATTTGGTTGGATGGAATTTCAGAACCACTATTGAATCGAACATAAACGTGAATATTTGTCAATAATTTGTATTTACTTACTTATTGGTAGGACAGACACAGGCGGGTATAAGCCCCACCCCCCTCAACACAAGCCCCTCCCCCGACCCAACCCAGTGTTCTTTCTCCCTCTCGCTCTCTTCAGCCCCAGTTGCTCATGTCCTCGTCCGTCACGGTGAGGATGTCTGTGACCAAGCCGGTGCCGATGGTGCGATTCCCGTCACGCAGCGTGAAGCGTTGGCCCTTCTCCAACACCATCGGCTGGCGTAGCGTTAGCGTTAGCGAGGTGTCCTCCCCCGGCATCACCATTTCCTGAAGAGTGAGAGAGAGAAGAGCTCGGTGGTGAGAATGGATGGTCATTTTCTTTTTTAAACAAGCAGAACACCCTGCATACACCGACTTATGCTCTCATCCACTTGGGAGAGCGTCTTTCGTAGGTGAAGACACCGTTTTGGTGTCCTTATGAAAAGTATTGCAAAACACATGGTTTGTGTTTTGCAAGCCTGTGCCATATTGTGTCTTCGTATGTGAGTATAATCAATGGCATGGAGTATTTAAATAGTGTACCATTGATACACTAGATATTTATAAATGACCATACTGCTTTATTCTATTAAAAAGGTGCTGTGGGTATAAGAGATACCATTTGCTAGAAATGCCATATTAATCCGTCTGCTATTAGTGAGGGAAATAGCAGGGGGGGGGGGGGGGGGGGGTCCTTTAGTCTCTTTATAATTCCAAGTATAAATATTACCTATAGCAGCTTTAAAGGCTTAAGTGTTTAGTGCGTCTAACCAACCTTCTCGTTGGGCAGGGTGACCTTGCAGGCCATGTCCCAGGTCAGGGAGAACATGACGGGCATGAAGTTGCTAACGAACGGCTTGTGTCGGCCCCCTTCCTCCTTAGTCAGAATGTAGATCTGGGGGTGGAGGAGCAATCACAATTCACATTACACTCCCCCATAGAAAGCATAGGACATCAGCAACATCACAGACCAGAAATCTAGCGAGGATTAACAGGCAATCACATTAAACCTGACATCACCTTTAAAAAAATATTTAAAAAAATTGGAGGGTGAAACACATGGGAGACAAGGCCCAAAACGGAGAGCAGAGGGAAACGCCCACAGCACCAAGGGGCCTTGCTGTGGGCATATATATATATAAATAAAGGCTGCGGTTACCTGGGCCTTGACCTTCTGGTGAGGCTTGATGGAGCCCGGCTTGCTCATCACCATGCCCCTCCTCACGTCCTCCCGCTTGAGGCCGCGCACCAGAGCACCCAGGTTGTCCCCGGCCTCGGCCCGGTCCAGAGACTGGTGGAACATCTCCACCCCTGGCAGGAGCACAGCCACCAAGATTAGAGCCGTGGACAGAACCATGGGTGCCGTGACCTTATATATGGTGGGCACTTTACTTTTTATAGCCTGTGACGTTAAAATGACCATTGATCTTATGAGCAATGTCTCACGTGCCTTAGTACTTTGGTTGGTAGTCAAACACCCAAACCCACTTCACTTCACTTTCCCGCCCACGATTCCGATGGATAACAAAAATTACGCAATGCATCATTTCCACTGCCGTAGTGTACCACATTGCCTTGTTTTAGGCCCCGCCCACTCACCCGTCACCACTGTCTTGAAGTGGCGGTTGTGGCCCACAAACTCGCAGTCCTCGCCCTTCTTGATGACCCCTCGCTCCAGGGTGCCCGTCACCACCGTCCCCCTGCCTGGGGAAACAGCAGGCTTGGTGTTATACCGATAGAATCAGTGCTTAGTGGCCTCTCCTCCACTGTGTTTAGAATCTCAAACATTACAGAGCCAGTGAACCAAAAACCGTTTTGTTTTAAACGTGGTAATTTATATTTTATGATCGTTAACATAGTTATCTATACCACTGTATCACTGTTACTGAAATAAGACCGTCATTTAAAGAAAACAGGAGTAAAATCCTATGTTTTGGCCAGTCTTTGCCAAACAGTTTGATAACGTTCCACTCTGCTTCAAAAGCAGGTAACGGCCTTTTTGTGACGCCAAAGTGTCTTTTAATATACTCTTCAAAGTCATGACCAAGGGAAACAGGTGGCGAGGTGTGTAGGGACGAGCTCCCTATCTCACACATAAACACCCTTTTGTATACCAGAATCTAGGGTCGGAAATGTATGAATATATTCATTTTGACTTTTTACCTGTCCGAGCGGCAGAATCAATTGTTTCAATTGTTCAATTGGACCAAGCAATTGTTTAAATATATAACCCTGAATGTTTTTACCTGCCAAATGGTCAAATGTATACGCTATTGGCTGGTAGCAGGTGTTCTTTCTGGACCCTGCCAGAATCTATCCTAACTGCTAGCTTATATGAGAGCATTTCATTATTTTCAACAGTATTATCTTTTCTTACATTCCCCCGATGGGAATGTAAGCCCTAACCCGGTCAGTGCTCTACCAGCTGAGCAACACACGACCAGCCATCTAGGAAGAACAAGTCCTTGCAAAATAAACCTAGCCATTACATTCAAGGTGTGCATCCCTGGAAATGGGACATTTGATGAAAAGGAACAAAGGCGCGACCCTGGTTCAGATATTGTGTCTGTATGCATCTCTACCCCTAATTCACACCAAGAGCATCTCGTAAGCACAGGGCGAGTGTCGTACGCTTCAGATAGACTTCAATGTTAAATCAATGTTTCAACTCACACCGGCGCAGTGAGATGACTTACAAGCGCCATGACGCAAGGTGAGGCTCCTAGACCCCTTTTGGTTTTTAACGTGTGACTCCAGTTTTCCTGGCTGACCACGTCAATTGGAGCATATTCCCTAAAGTTTCATTCAAAACAAACGCACTGAAGTTCTGCCAAGCTCGGTATGCATCAACCACATATTTACATTTCTGATGTGACGGTGCTAATGTGCATTCCAAAGTTCAATGAACGCTAATGCCATGAACTACTCCAACTAAACCAACAGTCTCAAAATCTGTTGAAAATGAATGAACGAAGATTAACTTACCAATTGAAAGTAGAGTAAATTAGTTTTAATCACACAGTCGATACTGATCATATACTTCAAATAACAGATACTGATCTTATATAGTGTGTGTTATGGACGGAAGTGAAAACAGAATTGGAATAGTATGAAGTAGGGCTTAGATCCACTGGGGGGGGGGGGCTATGGCTGGGTACCTGGATAGAGTACACGCCCTCGATGGGGAGAAGGAAGGGTTTATCCAGCTGTCTCTTGGGCAGAGGGATGTAGCTGTCCACGATGTCCAGCAGCTTCATCACTGCATCCACTCCAATTTCCGGTTGCTTACTCTGTAAAACAAACAAACACACACGTTCTTCATTAAAATGATATTTATAAAACCCTAATAACTATGCAAACAGAGAGAGAGAAAAAAGACATGGAGAGATAGAGGAAAATAATTATGGAATATTAGAGATATAAAAAGATGTTATATAATATATAATACAAAAATAATAAAGTCTTAGCAAATAAACATTACAATATAATAAAAATGTATAAATGGTGTGCAAATCTAGTGCAATGTCCGCAAACAGACAAAAACATAGAAACATAGAATGAGACATAATATACATGAATAAGCACATTTAAAGTAGCAATCTTGAAGAACTCCAAAGGTCTTCAT
Organism: Lota lota; assembly: GCA_026745465.1. Lineage (NCBI taxonomy): Eukaryota > Metazoa > Chordata > Actinopteri > Gadiformes > Lotidae > Lota > Lota lota. Next base: position 2,708,467 of record JACYXH010000069.1, on the reverse strand, counting down.
TAAATAAATGTCAGTTGAGTCACTATCTATCGCCGAATGAGGGAACACGATGGTGATTGAGCCTAGGGTCCACTGATGTTACGACCTTCGTGTCGTAACATTCCAGCAATGCATACAAATCCCAAAAGGCGCAGTTAGGGACACGTTTTCCATGACCCAGCAGTGATTGTTCCACCAGAGCGTGTATGGCGGAGCTACCGCAACAGACACGCTCTTCAACACACGTGTGTGTAATGGTGTAGTTAATTTTCCACCATAGCTGCCACCAAAGAGAACGAAACGTAGATATTCGAGATTACCACTTTAAGACAATAAAAAGACCTATAACTACAAATAACTAAATAAAACTAAAGTCTGTCCAAACAACTAAAGTCTAAACCAACCAAATATGTATGCAAATGTAGTGCAAAAGTAATAAGCAAAAAGTATTCTGGCCCCGCCGACCCCAGTCGTCTCCATACCTCCAGGGCGCAGAGGGCCGAGCCGATGACCACGGGCGTCTTCTCGCCGTCGTAGCCGAACTCGGTGAGCAGCTCGCGGATCTCCAGCTCCACCAGCTCCAGCATCTCTTGGTCGTCCACCGCGTCCGCCTTGTTGATGAACACCACCATGTGCTCCACGCCGATCTGCCGCGCCAGCAGCAGGTGCTCGCGTGTCTGCGGCATCTGGCCGTCGGTGGCCGCCACCACCAGGATGCAGCCGTCCATCTGCGCCGTCCCCGTGATCATGTTCTGTAGGGGGGGGACAGGGGAAGGAATGACGCTATCGTTTTGATCGTTAACACGGGTCATTCCATGTGCAGACAGAGACGGAGAGCAACAATGAGAAATTAGGATTTGTTTCTGAACTCTACGATCTACTACAACTATTTACTAGGGGTGTCCTCGACTTAAGGTTTTGTGTGGACAAATCTGATTCGTCAGTCAAATCATACATCATATTTTACTACATGCGGCTCAATGAGGTCACTACAACAAATTAACTCAGTATCAGTTCATGTCAGCATCTGCAATCAATTTGACAGAAAATATAGGATGCCATAGTATATAGGCCAATATAATGTACCATAATAAATATAATACATCTATGAAATCAAACAGTGGAAGGTCTCTGTGGAGCCGGAGAGCGTGGTTCTGTCTGATTACGCACGGTATTCCCTCCGATCATGACAAAACCTGCATCGATAAAGACCTGCAGAAGCGTTTGACTGATTAAAGATGTACATACATGTGATTGGCCGTTTCAGCGTATAGAACAAATGCGGCGCCATTTAATTGAGCACAACAGCGAATATGCGAGTAGACGGAGAGAATGCTTTTCACTGGCGCGAGTGGTACGATAAGACAGCTGCTGTTGACACAGTTTGCATTTTACTTTTTTAGGATAATCTTTACTGGTTTCAAAATGCTGCCACTCTATTTTTTCATTGTGTCTCCTTGACTAATGGTCCACTCTATGGTCTGCTCTACTATGAAAACAAAATGATGGGATAGTGCCACTGCCATTACACAAAGGGGTTATCAAACCAACAATAAGGAAATCTATTGAAAGCAAAACATATCATGGCAAATCACTCATTTTGCACCCCAATCCTCCCAATGGGATGTCCCACACGCACAATTTTCGATTTGACCATTCGACCATTAAAAAAAGGGGATTGCCTAAATGTCTTTCTATCCAAGATTTTAATAGTCAAGTACTCAGGGTCACCCTTACTATTAACATTGTAGTGATTTAGTATTTAGCAGATGCTTCCATCCAAGCGACTTGTTATACATTTAGATAGATGTCATTAATGAATGAACACACACAAAAGGCTGTTAGCATGAATGACAGTAGCAGTTAGTAGCTGCTGTGTATTTCTCTCACACACACACACACACACACACACACACACACACACACACACACACACACACACACACACACACACACACACACACACACACACACACACACACACACACACACAGTAACGTCTTGCTTTGGAAGTATCACGATGAGCTTGAGATATTACATTTCCCTGAGTCTCATTAACTTCCCAAGAAGATTACAACAGAACACGTAAACACACGCACCTTGACGTAGTCAGCGTGGCCGGGACAGTCAGTGTGGGCGTAATGGCGGTTGGCCGTGCTGTATTCCACATGCGAGGCGTTGATGGTGATGCCCCTGGCCTTCTCCTCAGGTGCGTTGTCAATGTCTTCATACTTTTTAAAGCGCGCGCCCCCTGCCTCTGCCAACACTGACGGAGACAAAACAAAGATAATTTAGCTAGCTCAGAGATTAATCCTTTCCCTCAATGCATTTCTAATAAGAAGCAACCGAAGATGGGAACATATAGGGAGGGAGTTGAGTGCTGTGCTAGAGTGGAGTTGTCGATCAAAACGTTTTGCAGAAATAGTGCAACACATAGAAACACATGATGGGATATCAATGGGTGTACAATAGAGAAAATGCCAGTTAGTTGACCTTTGGTAATGGCCGCAGTCAGGGTGGTCTTGCCGTGATCAACATGACCAATAGTTCCGATGTTAACATGAGGCTTGTCTCGGCTGAACGTCTTTTTAGCCTCCACTGCCATGTTCCGTCTGCTCAGCGGTACGGCACACTACAACCGAAGCGAAAATACAAAGGGACATATTATGTATATGATACTAAGTAGTCAAACATTACTATACCAGACAGAGAATATGATTAAGGCAGAAACGTACCAACTTGTAGGAGCTGTTCAGGAGACATGGTGAAGAAAGATGAAGTGCTAATAAGGAGAGAAAGAAAGAGTGATGAGGTGAGTGAAATGAAATGTGTTGTTTTACATTGCCTTTAAACCCGATTGGGGAAAGCCCATTGTTGACTGTGACAGCAACATCTTTTAAAGGCGAATATGCAACATTCAATAATAACCCGGTACTTCACAAAGACAACCCAGATTAAGGTCTATATTATAAGTATCTAAATATATCGTAGTCGGCACCATATACTGCAGTAATAGCAGCTATTACACCGCACACACTAGCTAGTAACGTGACCTTGCTGTCCCATCACAGGAGACTTCATCCTCTGTTGTTCATTTTGTTGTACAAATGCAATGAAAATAGCACGAACACGAATTGCATGACACAAGTGAGTCACGATAATTGTACTTGGCAGTAAATAAAATACAAACACAATATCACTTCAGAGATTTGAGCGTTTACCGGAGAAACACGCACGCATCCCCACAAGCGCCGCCATCTTGGACTACAAGACAGACCAAAGATCTGTGGCGTTTAAGATAGCAACATTCACCACAACCGCTTCATCTTCTTCTTTTACATTAAATGATGGTCAAGAAGGCCCTCAAGCGCATTGCTGCCACCCAGAGGTCAGCACTATTAAATACAAATAGAGAACACAAAAAAAAAACATGAAACAAAATCACATCCTGGCAAACAATCTTGTGGTGTGTAGGAATTCTAAAACCAAAGCCTGAACCTCTGAAACGTCGACAGTAGGAACCAACAGCGTGTGCAGTATTGATGCTCACCCACCATGTGTGAAAGTACAATTGACCAAACTTCCAGTGTTGGTGCTACCAGAGCCCAATATCCTGTATCCTACATTTCATAAACGTTTACACTCCGAAGCAAAACATTACAGTGATAAAGATGGAAAAGGGTAGTTTAGGAATATTCTCAAACTAAATTAATTTAAGGTAGTTTTGCCAGCAACGGAGTTCAGATACAGCCCAACACTGTAATGCCCTTCATCCGTAAACCTGGTTGTTTGTGTGTAAAGTTGTGTTTTTCACAGCACACACACTATGGCTGCTGCTGCCATTGAAACCATGCATTTAGTTGTAGAACGATCACCTTCTCAAAGGTTTATATTTGCATCAAAGATATTGTTACATTTGAACCCTTTCTGCAATAAAACTGTTGGTGTGTCGTGGAAATACTATTCGTCACTATAATATACAATTATATACAAATTATATAAACCTTGTTTATATAATTACTAGTCAATTGAAAATGAATTTGTATACATTCTCCTTGGACCTAGAGATATCTCCCTTCCATTCACATTGCCACTGTAGCCACGAAGTCTGATACTGAGGCCATGTTAATCTACTGTCTTCTTTTTGTGTAGATTCCTTTAACTGTCTTATAGCCTTGCAGATTCATCCACTTCCCCCATAGTGTATTCCAAATTGGCTTGATCTCTTCCACCATGGCTGACTTTAGCCATGGCCAATCCTAAACTCTCCACGATGGTCACTCCCCTTCACCTTTGTTTCCTTTGTTGTTACTGCCCATGATGTGAAGGTTTCCCTATAATTATCATGTACACCCATTGTCTCATGGAATATATGCTTGATAAATTGTTGCCTGTATTTTCCCATGATAACTCTAAAATGTAATCAAATATTTTGCTGTCAAGAAGTGTCCTCAAAAATAAGTTATTCTTCATCAGGTTGGTACCATAGGGGTAAACGGCATGCCCAAACCTCATTCTGGCCAGTACAACCTCTGTACTCCTGCAGCCCACTTTGCGAAACCATCCTCCCAACAGACTGTTTGTATTGAACACAAATGCCTTCCCGTAACCCCAGTATCCCAGACCCTCTGCCAGGCATGGCACATCCCCTCCACAGTCCTTCTCCTCATAACAGTCCAACCATAAGGAATGGACTCCCCCACATGCTCAAATTCCAAGGACACTGCCACCCATCCACACATGCACAGGGACCCACAAGAACCATCCTGACATCCTGCATGTTGCACATGGTGTAAAAGTTCCAGCAAGTCGGCCAGAATATCAGGATGTGCTGCCGATGGCCTGTTTTGCACCACCGGCAGAGCCCCAGCAGTATTTGGCCATATCACCACTTTTGGTGGACGAACCCACTCAAGCGCCTAATACAACGATATCATCTCTGAAGTAAAGACGGACATGCCGTCATTCAATCGAAATCACCACAGGATATTTTTGACCACTGGGACATAAAATGCAAAGCCCACCTGCTCACTATCAGGTTAGCTAAAGGTTAACACATTTGTATACACCAGGAGAGCGGAAGACCACTCACTATCGGGATGCCTAGACCCATCTGTATACACCTGGAGAGAGGAAGACTACTCACTATCAGGATGCCTAGAGCCAGATACTTCTGTATACACCTGGATAGAAGAAGACCACTCACTCCTCAAAGGCTCCTCATTAACCTGCAGGACTGGAGTCCCTGGACCTCAACATCACCACGCACCACAATCCACCACTGTATCAGGCATCAAACAACAGGGGACCAAAAACATCCACCCCAATTATCTTGCCCTCAACAATGCTTAGATAATTATTAATAATGTGTTTTTGATGGATTTTCATATTTGTAATTTGTTCAACCCATATACTGCCTGAATCCATATAAGGCAAGTATCACAATGTAATAAATACATGTTAAATTTATTTTTATAGAAAGTAGTTTTTTTTTATGTATGTCAACCATAGTACTTACACAGTGTATTGAAGGGGGGGGGGGGGGGGAAGCATTGAACAAATTATTTGAACGGGACAGGAAGATCTATCTCTCAATTATATTAACACTCTTTGAACATGGCGTCATCACAATGCGACACATTGTCGACCATTAAGGGGGCGTGGACAGTGAAGAAGGGGAGGGAGATTTCACAAAGCAAATACCGTTCGTACTAGACAAGAGTGCCGCAAACTAGCGATATAAATATTTGTTACATTAATTGTGTAGACTAGATTTGACCATAGATAAAGGCGAATGCAGTGGCTCCTGTTCTCGCTGTTTCAGCGCTAATAAACGTGTACCCCTATGGTACCCACCCGAACCGTTTTATTGCACAACAGGTTCCAAAGTAACAACTTTGATGCCCATAAGAACCTGGCAGACGGTGGACGTTCTACAAAGGAATGCATGGTTCGATCGAAGCATCAGCTATACGAACGCACGGAACGTAGTGACAAACACAACTTCACGCACCAACGACCAGGTACACGGATAAAGAGCAGAACAGTATTGAACGTTAGGCCTATAGCGTCTTGGCTCCAGCGATGGAAATTGCGAGTTGTGTCACATTGCAAAACAGAGACACAAAGTTCAATTCACTTCAATGTACAACTGAATCTAAATTCTTCAGATGGAGAATATCCCAGAATATAAACTACCATTACTATCTGAATCACTCTAATGTTATCCTTCTGTGTATAGGCCTACACGTTTATAAAATGTAGGATACAAGATAGTGGGCCGCAGTATTAATCCTATGAAACGCTGAAGGGTTGGTCAATTGTACTTTTAGCAACCAAACAACCTCCCACCACGTTCATTATTATTCATTCCATTCATCGAGGTCCTTTCCCCCCAATTTCCGCTAGGTGTCACTATTGACCAGCTTATGCAATGATAGTCAGTCCAAACAATAGCCGATATAAAGGGGTCCAAATGTTGTTCAGTGTCTTCCAAATAGTTCACCGTCAGCGCAACCGTTCATGAGCGTTCATAATCACAACAGACATTGTTGTTTTGAGTTTTCAGGAATGTGCTCCATGAACGACACCCCCCCCCCCCTCCAAAAAAATATGACGAGACTGGTAGTGATTTTACCGTTATGTACAGGGATCTTATTAAACTGAATTTGAAAATGTGCAATGTACTCTCCTTTGTCTCTCTGTTTTCCTATCTCCTCTGTCTCTCGCTCTCCCTATCTCCTCTGTCTCCCTATCTTCCCTGTCTCTCCATCCTCTCTGTCTCTCTCTCAGCGCTGCTGGTGAGTGTTTCCAGACAATGTCCAGAGGACGGTAAAGATTTTAACATGCCTGCCCTCATCGTCTCCATAATAGGTAAAAGTATGTGGAGGAACACTGTTCCCTCGCTTACCACGACCACTACACCACCGCCTACAGGTAGGCCGTAGCAAACACATATCAAACCGAGACCTGTTGAAAGGCATAGAGAGAAAGAAAATCAAAAAACATGAGAAAGGACTTCAGAAATGTGAGGGTTTTCAGCTCGATTGACCCTACTGAGGAATCATGTTGCTGTAAGAAATAAATCATTATTCATCTCCATCCAGTTTTATTTTGTCCGCCCAATAAAGCCCCAATAGTTGAGTTAAGTAATTTAATCTCCCCCATTTAAATCTGTACATGTAACCAAAAGAGAACTATTTACTAAGTTTTCCATATCCTTAAATTCAAGCTAGATGTCGTAGTTCACAAGTAACCAAGTCTTTTAACTGGAGGAGGATGTGAAGCGCTGTTTGCACACATGTTAGAGCAGGACATGGCTGAGCAGGCAGGACCATAAAGCAACACCACAGGCCTAAAAAAAGCCCCATGAAAAGCAGAAGTGAAACTTCAGTGGTGCATTAAGACACCAGGTGCAAGACTAAATATGCCAGCAAGGGAAATATGCTTCACATTTTAATATCTCAGAATGATTTACATTACTGACGTTTTGGTGGTTGTTGAGTTCAGCATGTCTGTTTTGAGTTTTCTGGTCTGTTGCCAACAAACGTGGTATTTTAACTTGTACACGCTGGGCTGCACATGGTCTGTTGAGTAAATTGGTAATAGATGAACTGAAATGATAGACCCCAAAAAAGACATTTGACTAAAACTTTTTTTTATGATCAACAATTTGGCCTTAAGAATTAATTAATATGTTTCAGTAATAAGCAATGTGGGCACATCATTTAACATAGTGTCAGTAAGGGTGTTTAGTCTCACAAATCATACTAGCTCAAATCTGAGTGAATGTAGCTGTAACAAGGCCCTTTGCTACGCACCACCTAGGTGACTTTTGTAAGGACACAGGGTGATGGTGGTGTTAGAAATCCAATTTATTGTAAAGGTTGCAGTAAAGCAACATGACAATGGTGCTCTACCGCCATTCAGGAGATTTCTCTCCAGCGTGTGAGCGGAGATGGCTGGTTTAACCTGTGCACACACACACCTCCCCAGGGTGACCCGCCAACCCACCCTCCCCCTCTGTCCTGGAGACAGGAGGCCTGGGCTGCTGCCTTGACTGGGGGAGGTCTCAGTGGACATGGCAGTGGCAGGGCTGTCTGGATGGGCTAGGTTGAGTTTCAACTGGGCTGCGGTGGTAGCTTCTCCGAGGGCCGGAAACAGCCTGTGGAAAGGCCACCCTCTCCCAGGGCGACAGAGCCTTTCCCCATCTCTCTAGTGGAGCATGTGGCCGATGTGCTGGCTGGCAGAGGTGTGGCTTGGCCTGCTGCAGGCTGACCCCAGGGGCGGCTAGCCGTAGACGGTTGCCTATTGCGGTTGCTGTGCTGTATCCCCCGTCATCCGCTGGGCTCCACTGCACTGTTGGGAAAAAGGCTGGTGCTGGGTGGCGACTGTCTGTCACCGCTGCTGGTGGCTAGTGCATCCCCAGACAGTCCTTCTGGAGCCTTTCTGGGTCTGGAAAGGCTCCACTCTGGGCACCAGTGTAACAAGGTCCTTTGCTATACACTGATTACTCAATGTGCAACAGGTGTGCAGCCACACCCAGCCCCAGAGTCCAATCAGACTTGGCCAGGTGAGGCTGCTTAAACCAGCCATCATCCACACACAATCCCACTGTGGCATTTCACTTTCTTTCGTTCCATATTGGTTTAGACCAATCATGTTGCTGGAGGTATATATCTTTAAGCGCGTAATTGGCAAACACAAACTCGGCCAGCAGATGTAAACTGTAAAAGAAAAACGGTTCAAATCAACACTGTGTAGACTGTCCACTGTAGAAATGCACTTATTAGAAGAGTTTTCATCGGTAGAATGTCTCCCTAAAAAAACAAGAAACAAGGTGAAACTCCCACTTTTCAGTTTTGGGTTTCCAGCCGAGGCTCTATCTATAATACAGTAGCTGCTGGGCTTCGGTAGAATAAAATACTAAGAAAAGGTGCTTCAATGCTTCCTCTCTTATCGAGTATAGGGTACACTGGACCATCCTTTACGAAAGGAAAGGAGATAATTCCGTCCCACAATTCCTTGTAAATTGTGTGTATATATTTATACATATATTTATACTTATTTTGTTTGTTCTGTTTAACCTGCAATAGAGAACGTGACGTGTACCTACATCATCAAGACAAATTCCTTGTATGCTTAATAAACGTACTTGGCAATAAAGCTTTTCTGATTCTGATTCTGATTCTTGCGGCAGGAACACAACACGAAAACAAACTATCAACATGACCAACAATTATTGTCATACAATCATACTAATGGGATAACTGGGCTTCATGTCGATAAATATGAGTGGACAAGTGTGACAACCATTTCCTTTCAATTTTGTGACTGGGAGCCTATATTCCTTTTTTAATTTAAAATCCTCCTTTCTCTAGGTTGTCCACGTTTATATAGCCTGCATGAAGCAACACGAAATATGGAAAGTATTTTTTATTAAAAGCAAATATTAACAATGATATGTATAATAATAAATCATAATAACACTTTAAAATAAAGGAAAAATAACATTAAAATTATTATAATAAGAGTGTGTAAGTAAACGTACACACTATAAAAAAACACTAAAATGTTTAAATGATCTGTGATTCCTGTCCCCCATGTCACGTAGCATCTCAACCAGCAATGAACGCCTCATTGAATTATGCAAAAGGACTGGGTTTTTCTCCTCTCGCTCAGCCTTATAAGTTGTCAAGTGTAGAACAGGACATTTTCCTCCAGTTCAGCTTCAACACAAACCATGTTCTCTGTAGCTGTACTGCTGCTGCTCCTGGCTGCTGGCTCTGGTGAGGCTTCATGAGGAAACATCTAACCAATAAGAAAACAAATTGATTCATAGTTTAAGTCGCTCATTTATGACCAAAATCTTATATTCTCTACAGGTGTGAAATGTGAACAGCTTACTCAGCCAGAGTCTCTGACTATCCGACCTGGTCAACCTCTGACCATCCGCTGTCAGGTCTCTTATTATGTTAGTATCAGCAGCTACCGCACAGCTTGGATCAGACAACCTGATGAAAACGGACTGGAGTGGATTGGACGGATTTATACTGGGGGCAAAACAGTGAAAGACTCCCTAAGTAGTAAATTCAGTCTAGCCGTTGACATCTCCAGTAACACAGTAACTTTGCAGGGACAAAACATGCAGCCTGAAGACTCAGCTGTGTATTACTGTGCCAGAGAGCCACAGTATTACAAACTGTTGTAAAGGATGAACAAAAACCCTTCACCCATGAGGTGTTTTAACATGAACCCTCCAGAGGGGGGGCTCTAAACCAACATCATCATCTAACATATTGTTTTACTCATGAACATTAGCTAACAAATTTAGTGATCGCTAAAGGCTAACTAGAACAATATTAAATAAATCTTCTTTAGTATACTTATTGATAATTAAATCCATCAGTCTGTGACAGAGTTTCTGACAGAGTTTCTGACTCAGTTGTTGATTATACATAAAGAGGGCCAATGTATTCACTTGAAAGTCATACTGATGTTTTTATTGTGAAGATGATTAAGTGGTTTGCTATCATACTTTCCTTTAAGAATTTACCTTTTTAATATATATTTAAATTCTTTTATTTTTTTTTAATTACCGCAGTTATAGATTATTTTGAATGGGACCTCGAAAACATAGCAACAGCCAGACTGTAACATTTTATTACAAGACAACGTACATATAATATGTTATTAAAATACAGAAAACATACATCATTTTATCAAACAACTAAAAAGTTAGATGGTAAACACAAGACAGACGGCATACACACATCAACAACAGAAAGTTAAGATCTCTTTTAAAATGACTAAAACAGATCAAACTCCAAGAGGTGTCTGGTAGCATGGTGGTTTGAGAGGGATTTGAAGTCTCTAAGGGAGAACTATTCCTCCAGGTTCAGTTCTTTGTCCAGGCAGTTCTAAGCAGAGGGAGCAGAGGACTGGAAGGCCTTCACCCCAGTTCAGTGTCGACCGTAGGGACACATCATTCACATACTCCCTGTGACCTTAGACTATGAAACAACATGAAGGAACGGGAAAGCAACCCCAGTAGACAAATAAAAGGATCCACTCATCACTAAAACATTATCATCATTAGGATTATCATTGTTTTGTTCTGAAACGTGATAATAGAAAGGCGGTTTTGACTAAATAAGAATATAGTCTGGTAACTTTGAGAAGCAGAATCAGTTGCTATTACAGAATATGTGCAGGAAAGGTTTGAGATGCTGGGACCATAAAAGTCTGTGGAAGCTAAGTAGCACTGAGTCAAAGTACTTAGTTACTTTCCTCTGGTTCAAACAGACTTTATTCTCACATAACATTTTAAAATATACTAATGTTAGGATGAAAAATATGATTTTTTTTTACGAAACAATATCTAAAATAGTTCAACTAATAAAACATAATAATAATCATAATGGTTAAGGAAGCTTAGAAACTAAAGGAATGCAAACATATGTAAATGATCTGCGATTCCTGTCCCCCATATCATGTATTATCTTAATCACCATGTGACGCCTCATTGAATTATGCAAAAAGGACTGTGGGTCTTTCTCCACCTGCTCAGCCTTATAAGTTATCAAGTGTAGAACAGGACATCTCCCTCCAGTTCAGCTTCAACACAAACCATGTTCTCTGTAGCTGTACTGCTGCTGCTTCTGGCTGCTGGCTCTGGTGAGGCTTCATGAGAAAACATCCAACCAATAAGAAAACATAATTATTCATAGTTTAAGGCGCTCATTTCTGACCAAAAGCTTCTATTCTTTACAGGTGTGAAATGTGAACAGCTTACTCAGCCAGAGTCTCTGACTATCCGACCTGGTCAACCTCTGACCATCCGCTGTCAGGTCTCTTATTCTGTTAGTAGCTACTACACACATTGGATCAGACAACCTGATGGAAGCGGACTGGAATGGATTGGAGGGATTCGTACTACTTGGAAAGGAGTGAAAGATTCCCTGAGTAGTAAATTCAGTCTTACCCTTGACGAGGCCAGTAAAACAGTCACTTTGCAAGGACAAAACATGCAGCCTGGAGACTCAGCTGTGTATTACTGTGCCAGAGACCCACAGCGTTACAAACTGTTGTGAAGGACGAACAAAAATCCTTCACCCATGAGGTGTTATAACATGAACCCTTCAGAGGGGGAGCTCTAAACTAAACTCATCATTCTAAATAGATTATTTTAATCATGAACATCAGCTGATAAATAGAGTGATAGCTGAATGCCAAAGTTTCTGGAACATCTATTAATTTATTAACATTAATGGATCAATTGGTCAGAAAGGTAATGACTTACTTACTGACTTGTTGTTCTATATAAACAGGAAAATATATTTTGTTCACAAAATGACAGTTAACTTATGGATCGTCTGACCGGGACCAAGAGAAGATAGCATTAGCCAGACATATAACATGTTTATATTTGAATTATTATTAACAGAGTTGTCTTATAGATTTTCACAGCTGGACCTGGAAACATTGCAGCAGCCAGATAATAAAGCCATTAAATGTATTTCAAGACAGAATACATACAGCATGTTATTATTAGACAAATTATATCCTTTACAACATTCCAAATGTAGAACTACATATCAAATGTTATTAAAAGAGAGAAAACATAACTAGTTGTTAAAAAGCTAAAAAGGTAGTCCTACATATATCATGTTCCATACAAGACAGACAGCATACACAGTATAACAAAGTTTAGATCTTCAAACAGCCTTTATTCTCACGTGACATTTTAAATGATACTAACGTTATTTTTAATAATATAATATTTATAATAATAAATCTTAAAAACACTTTAAAGTAAAAAAGTAATAATAACATAAACAATGATTATAATAATAGTTTGTAGGTAAATCTACACACTATAAAATAATGCAAAAATGTGTAAATGATCTGTGATTCCTGTCCTCCATGTCATGTAGCATCTCAACCACCATGTGACGCCTCATTGAATTATGCAAAAAGGACTGTGGGTCTTTGTCCTCTCGCTCATTCTTATAAGTTGTGAAGTGTAGAATAGGACATACCTCCAGTTCAGCTTCAACACAAACCATGTTCTCTGTAGCTGTACTGCTGCTGCTCCTGGCTGCTGGCTCTGGTGAGGCTTCATGAGAAAACATCCAACCAATAAGAAAACATATTGATTCATAGTTGAAGTAGCTCATTTATGACTAAAAGCTTCTATCCTCTGCAGGTGTGAAATGTGAACAGCTTACTCAGCCAGAGTCTCTGACTATCCGACCTGGTCAACCTCTGACCATCCGCTGTCAGGTCTCTTATTCTGTTGGCTACTACTGGACAGCTTGGATCAGACATCCTGATGGAAATGGACTGGAATGGATTGGATGGATTCATACTGGGGGCAATAAAGTGAAAGACTCCCTAAGTAGTAAATTCAGTCTTGCAGTTGATGGCTCCAGTAAAACAGTTACTTTGCAAGGAAAAAACATGCAGCCTGGAGACTCAGCTGTGTATTACTGTGCCAGAGACCCACATCGTTACAAACTGTTGTAAAGGACGAACAAAAACCCTTCACCCATGAGGTGTTTTAACATGAACCCTCCAGAGGGGGAGCTCTAAACCAATGTCATTTAATATAAATTACTTTACTCATGAACATCAGTTTATAGCTGAATGCCAAAGTTTTTGGAACAACTTTTTAAAAACTAACGTGAACTGATCAGTTGCTCAGAAATGTACTGACTTACTTACTGACTAGTTGTTATGTTTAAACAGTAACATATATTTTGTCAGAAGTCATACAACTATTATTTTCTTAGGATATATAACTGGTTTGCAATCATGTTCTTTTTTAAACTATGACTATTAAATATGGTTACATTTTAATATTTTATTCATTAAACGTTTACATTTTAGATCAACAGTTAACGTATATATCGTCTGACCGGGACCAGGAGACAATGGCATCAGCCAGACATTTAACATGTTATAACAAGACAGACAAAATACCCAAAACATGTTAAACACTAGGCAGACAACATACACACAACAACACAACGTTAAGATTTCTTTTAAAGTGACTAAAACAGATTCAAATCCCAGAGGTGTTTGGTGTTATGGTGGTCTGTGAGGGATTTGAATTCTCCAAGGGAGAACTTTCCCTCCAAGTTCAGGTCTTTGTCCAGGCAGTTCCAAGCAGAGGGAGCAGAGGACTGGAAGGCCTTCACCCCAGTTCAGTGTGCACCGTAGGGACACATCATTCATAAATTCCCTGTGGCCGTAGGCTATGACACAACATGGATGAACGTGAAACTACAACCTACTAGACCAAAAGAAGGATCCACTCATACTACCATAATTAGGACTATCATTGTTTTGTTCTGAAACGTGACAATAGAAATGCAGTTTTGACTAATTAAAAATGTAGTCTGGTAACTTTGAGAAACAGAATCTGTTGATATTCCAGAATATGTGCGGGGAAGGTTTGTGATGCTGTGACCATAAATTCCTGTGGAGGCCAAGCAGCACTTCGTAGTTACTTTGCTCTGGCTTTAAACAAACTTTATTCTCATGTAACATTCAAAAATAGACTATTGTTAGGATGAAAAAGATGAAAAAAACGGAAATATGAAACAATTAATAAAGAAAATATAATAATAATGCATAATAATATTTAGGGATGCACCAATACCAGTACTCAGGCTCGATTCTGTGCTCATGTATTCGTACTTGTAAAAATTCTCAGATACAACCACCCAATACCACTTTACGCAACGTGACTTAACGTTGAAGTGCCAGTGAACCCAAAAAGTTATTATTATTTATTTTGTACGTGGTAATTTGTCCTATATGACCGTCAACACAGTAATATAGTCCATTGTCTCACTGTCACTGAAGTAAGTCCCCAAATGTAGAGAAAAAAGGGGCGCCGGCGGCGCGGTTGGTGTGGACGTGGTGAGCTCTGTCTGGGCAGCGGTGACGGCGGCGTCCGAGAGAGAGCTGAGCTTCTCATCACTTATTGTAGAACGCTACGGTGTGGGTGGACAGTGAAGCTCCGTCTGAGCAGCAATGGATTTAATACCCGATTCCCGGACACCTGTAGTATAGCGCTACGGTGTGTGGCGCATTTCATATTCAACATCGCTCATTATAACGCTCATACACAACGACTGTACTAAAAAAAGTATCACAAAGTTGCCGTGGGCCGTTAAACTTAAATGGCATCATTACGTACTCATATCGGTACTCAGTATCGACGAGAACACAAATGTACTTGTACTTGGTCTGAGAAAAAGTAGAATTGGTGCATCCCTAATAATAATCATAATGGTTACGCAAGGTTAGAAAGTAAAATAATGCAATATATTTACATGAACTGCCGATTCCTGTCCCCCATGTCACGTAGCATCTCAACCACCATGTGATGCCTCATTGAATTATGCAAAAGGACTGTGGGTCTTTCTCCTCTCGCTCAGCCTTATAAGTTATCAAGTGTAGAACAGGACACCTCTCTCCAGTTCAGCTTCAACACAAACCATGTTCTCTGTAGCTGTACTGCTGCTGCTCCTGGCTGCTGGCACTGGTGAGGCTTCATGAGAAAACATCCAACTAATAAGAAAACATATTGATTCATAGTTTAAGTTGCTCATTTATGACCAAAATATTATATTCTCTACAGGTGTGAAATGTGAACAGCTTACTCAGCCAGAGTCTCTGACTATCCGACCTGGTCAACCTCTGACCATCCACTGTCAGGTCTCTTATTCTGTTGCCTACTACACAGCTTGGATCAGACAACCTGATGGAAAAGGACTAGAATGGATTGGCATGATAGGTACTGGGGGCAAATACCAGAAAGACTCCCTAAGTAGTCAATTCAGTCTTACCCTTGACGAGGCCAGTAAAACAGTCACTTTGCAAGGCCAAAACATGCAGCCTGGAGACTCAGCTGTGTATTACTGTGCCAGATACCACAGCGTTACAAACTGTTGTAAAGGACGAACAAAAACCCTTCACCCATGAGGTGTTATAACATGAACCCTCCAGAGGGGGAGCTCTAAACTAAACTCATCATTCAAAATAGATTATTTTAATCATGAACATCAGCTGATAAATACAGTGATAGCTGAATGGCAAAGTTTATGGAACAGCTATTGATTAATTAACGTTAATCGATCAATTGGTCAGAAAGGTAATGACTTACTTACTGACTTGTTGTTCTATATAAACAGGAAAATATATTTTGTTCACAAAACGACAGTTAACTTATGGATCGTCTTACCGGGACCAGGAGAAGATAGCATTAGCCAGACATATAACATATTCATATTTAAATAATCATAAACAAAGTTGTCTTATAGATTTTCACAGCTGGACTTTGAAACATTGCAGCAGCCAGATAATAAAGCCAGTAAATGTATTTTAAGACATAAACAACATATTATTAGACAAAATATATCCTTTAAAACATTACAAATGTAGACCTGCATAAAAAATGTTATTAAAAGAGAGAAAACATGCCTTGTTATTAAAAAGCTAAAAAGGTAGGCCTACATATATCATGTTCCATACAAGACAGACAGCATACACACTATAACAAAGTTTAGATCTTAAAACAGCCTTTATTCTCACGTAACATTTTAAATGATACTAATGTTACTTTTAATAATATAATATTTATAATAATACATCTTAAAAACACTTTAAAATAAAAAAGTAATAATAATATAAACAACGATTATATTAATAGTGTGTAAGTAAATATACACACTATAAAATAATGAAAACTATGTAAATGATCTGTGATTCCTATCCCCGATGTCACGTACCATCTCAACCACCATGTGACGCCTCATTGAATTATGCAAAAAGGACTGTGGGTCTTTCTCCTCTCACTCAGCCTTATAAGTTATCAAGTGTAGAACAGGACATTTCCCTCCAGTTCAGCTTCAACACAAACCATGTTCTCTGTAGCTGTACTGCTGCTGCTCATTGTTTAATTCTGAAACGTGACAATAGAAAGGCAGTTTTAACTAATTAAAAATATGGTCTAGTAACTTTGAGAAGCAGAATCAGTTGATGTTACAGAATGTGTGCAGGGAAGGTTTCAGGTGCTGTGACCATAAATACCTGTGGAGGCAAAGCAGCACTGAGTCAAAGTACTTAGTTACTTTGCTCTGGCTTACAACAGACTTTATTCTCATGTAACATTTCAAAATATACTAATGATAGGATGATAAAGATGAAAAAAACTGAAAAACAAAACAATATATAAAATAGTTACAATAATACTGCATAATGATAATAACAATGGTTAAGGAAGTTTAGAAACTAAAATAATGCAAACATATGTAAATGATCTGTGATTCCTGTCCCCCATGTCATGTAACATTTCAACCACCATGTGACGCCTCATTGAATTATGCAAAAGATTTTTGGGTCTTTCTCCTCTCGCTCAGCCTTATAAGTTATAAAGTGTAGAACAGGACATCTTCCTCCAGTTCAGCTTCAACACAAACCATGTTCTCTGTAGCTGTACTGCTGCTGCTCCTGGCTGCTGGCTCTGGTGAGGCTGAATGAGAAAACTTCCAACTAATAAGAAAACAAATTGATTCATAGTTTAATACACTAATTTATGACCAAAATATTATACTCTCTACAGGTGTGAAATGTGAACAGCTTACTCAGCCAGAGTCTCTGACTATCCGACCTGGTCAACCTCTGACCATCCGCTGTCAGGTCTCTTATTCTGTTAGTGGCTACAACACACATTGGATCAGACAACCTGATGGAAGCGGACTGGAATGGATTGGAGGGATTCGTACTGGTTGGAAAGGAGTGAAAGACTCCCTAAGTAGTAAATTCAGTCTAGCTGTTGACAGCTCCAGTAAAACAGTTACTTTGCAAGGCCAAACCATGCAGCCTGGAGACTCAGCTGTGTATTACTGTGCCAGAGACCCACAGCGTTACAAACTGTTGTAAAGGATGAACAAAAACCTTTCACCCATGAGGTGTTTTAACATGAACCCTCCAGAGGGGGAGCTCTAAACCAATGTCATTTAATATAAATTACTTTACACATGAACATCAGTTTATAGCTGAATGCCAAAGTTTTTGGAACAACTTTTTAAAAACTAACGTTAACTGATCAGTTGCTCAGAAATGTACTGACTTACTTACTGACTAGTTGTTATGTTTAAACAGGAACATATATTTTGTCCGAAGTCATACAACTATTATTTTCTTAGGATATATAACTGGTTTGCAATCATGTTCTTTTTTAAACTATGACTATTAAATATGGTTACATTTTAATATTTTATTCATTAAACGTTTACATTTTAGATCAACAGTTAACGTATATATCGTCTGACCGGGACCAGGAGACAATGGCATCAGCCAGACATTTAACATGTTATAACAAGACAGACAAAATAACATGTTAAACACTAGGCAGACAACATACACACAACAACACAACGTTAAGATTTCTTTTAAAATGTCTAAAACAGATTCAAATCCCAGAGGTGTTTGGTGTTATGGTGGTCTGTGAGGGATTTGAATTCTCCAAGGGAGAACTTTCCCTCCAAGTTCAGGTCTTTGCCCAGGCAGTTCCGAGCAGATGGAGCAGAGGACTGGAAGGCCTTCACCCCAGTTCAGTGTGCACCGTAGGGACACATCATTGATAAATTCCCTGTGGCCGTAGGCTATGACACAACATGGATGAACGTGAAAGTATAAGAAGGATCTACTCATCACTAGAATACTACCATAATAAGGACTATCATTGTTTTGTTCCGAAACGTGACAATAGAAAGGCAGTTTTGAATTAAAAAATATAGTCTGTTAACTTTGAGAAACAGAATCAGTTGATATTCCAGAATATGTGCGGGGAAGGTTTGTGATGCTGTGACCATAAATTCCTGTGGAGGCAAAGCAGCACTTCGTCAAAGTGCGTAGTTACTTTGCTCTGGCTTTAAACAAACTTTATTGTCATGTAACATTAAAAAATATATACTATTGTTAGGATGAAAAAGATGAAAAAAAACGGAAATACGAAACTATTTATAAAAAAAATATAATAATAATGTAAAATTAAAGCTGCAAGCAGCGATTACCGGGTGTCGAGGCTTGTGCAGACGAGGCAGACCAGTAAGACCAGTAAGACTTTTACAGATTTTATAGAGTTGATGAGGTTGGAACGGCCTCAGCTTAATTGCGGTGATTTAGCCTTCAATGTTTTATGAAAGTGTATCAAAGTCAGGGTTCAGCAGTTAAGCTCGTTTAACGCCTTAGAATAGAATCATAAGTGGCATAGCATTTAGACACACACGGTAGTGACAAGTGCATTGCATCGACATTGCAAACAGTTTGGTCAGTTTGGTGTTGTTTTAAATCAAGGAATAAGCTGAAAGTTAATCATACAGTATGAAGATAATGATAGTAAGAGTGGTTCAATGGGATTGGAATCATGGCATTCTAACAGTTTTGAGCCTCTGGTAGCCATGTTTTTGGGCATAATTGAAAAAGTGCGAAATGTATCTTGTTCAGAATTTCATGCTGAACAACTTTTGTATCATAGCCAAGATGATAGGAGTCCATATAGAGTTTTGAAAACGCATTTTAAGCCGATTTTGACGGTTTTCTGCCTCTGGCGGCCAGGTTGTTGCGGATAGAAAAATTATGAGAATGCTATCCTGTTCAGACTTTCATGCCCAACAACATTTCTATTGGACTAAAGATCATAAGAATCCATACGTATGTCGAAAAACGCATTTACGTCCATTACGACAGTTTTACACCTCTGGCGGCCATTTTGTTGTACCAAAATTGAAAAAGTGAAGATGTCATCTTGTTCAAAATGTGATGCCCAACAACCTTTAAATGGGACTCAAGGTCATAGGAGTCCATCCTGATATCGAAAAACGCATTTACGTCCATTCTGACCGTTTATAGCCTCTGGCGGCCATGTTGTTTTACCAAAATAGAAAAAGTGAAAATTTAATCTTGTTTGGAATGTCATGCCCAACAACGTTTATATTGGACTCAAGATCATAGGAGTCCATCTTGATATCGAAAAACGCATTTACGTCAATACGACAGTATTTAGCCTCTGGTGGCTTTTTTGTTTAACCAAATTGAACATTTGACAAGTTCATCTTGTTCAGAATTTCATGCCCAACAACTTATTAACTGGGTTTAAGATGATAGGAATCCATACTGATGTTGAAAAACGCATTTACGTCCATTTTGACCGTTTTTAGCCTCTGGCGGCCATATTTATTCAGCAAAATTGAAAATGTGAAAACGTCATCTTGTTCAGAATTTCATGCCCAACAACTTTGTAATTTTACGCAAGATGATAGGAGACCGTCTTGATGTCGAAAATAGCATTTAAAGCCATTCGGACAGTTTTTTGCATCTGGCGGCCATTTTGTTTTTTTAAATCACTTTAATTTTACTTAGGCAGTTGAAGTTTATGACCTTGAATATTTCACAGTTGGTCCCGCTCAAATCAAACAATCAGTCTAGGAGCTATGGCCATTTTAGCCATAACCACGCCCTTTTTGATGCCACGCCCCAATTAAAAAATGATGGGTGCCATCTTGTTTAGAATTTACTTCTAAGAAACTTTGTAATTGGGTTCAAGATCATAGGACTCTATCTTCATGTCGATATAAGCATTTTAGTTTTTAGGCCACACCCTTTTCGACTTTAATGACTCCTATTGGCTATTCCTTTTAGTGTACAAACTTCGTTTATCGTTAGGTGACCGGCATTGTTCTACTAATGACGTGTGTCAAAGGATTATTATCTATTTCAAAAAACCTAGGATCCTTAGGGATTATAGTGTTTTTCACAAAATTCAAAATGGCGGGAAATCTATCCTGGCGGAAGTCATAGGTTCTTTAGGCAGATTTGTTCAGCATGAGGAGATGCATATATGGTTAAAGTTTCATGACTGTAGGTTAAAGATGTCATGAGATATGCTTGTTCAAAGTTTGCATTTTCAGACGATTGCTATAGCGCCACCTTTGGGCCGATCACTACGATTTTTTCACACAGATCTTCTGCTGTCTACTTCTACAGCTGTGCAAAGTTTCATAAAATGTGGCTGAGCGGTTTAGGCTGTATAAGTCGATTTTGGCGGAATAATAATAATAATAATAAAACTAACAATTACAATAGGTTGTCTTGGACTTCGTCCTCGACACCCTAATTAAAGCTGCAAGCAGCGATTACCGGGTGTCGAGGCTTGTGCAGACGAGGCAGACCAGTAAGACCAGTAAGACTTTTACAGATTTTATAGAGTTGATGAGGTTGGAACGGCCTCAGCTTAATTGCGGTGATTTAGCCTTCAATGTTTTAAGAAAGTGTATCAAAGTCAGGGTTCAGCAGTTACGCTCGTTTAACGCTTTAAAATAGAATCATAACTGGCATAGCATTTAGACACACACGGTAGTGACAAGTGCATTGCATCGACATTGCAAACAGTTTGGTCAGTTTGGTGTTGTTTTAAATCAAGGAATAAGCTGAAAGTTAATCATACAGTATGAAGATAATGATAGTAAGAGTGGTTCAATGGGATTGAAATCATGGCATTCTAACCATTTTGAGCCTCTGGTAGCCATGTTTTTGGGCATAATTGGAAATGTGAGAAATGTATCTTGTTCAGAATGTCATGCTGAACAACTTTAGTATCATACTCAAGATGATAGGAGTCCATATAGAGTTTTGAAAACGCATTTTAAGCCGATTTTGACGGTTTTCTGCCTCTGGCGGCCAGATTGTTGCGGATAAAAAAATTATGAGAATGCTATCCTGTTCAGAATTACATTCCCATCAACATTTCTATTGGACTCAAGATCATAGGAATCCATACGTATGTCGAAAAACGCATTTACGTCCATTCCGACAGTTTTACTCCTCTGGCGGCCATTTTGTTGTACCAAAATTGAAAAGGTGAAGATGTCATCTTGTTCTGAATTTGATGCCCAACAACATTAATATTGGACTCAAGATCATAGGAGTCCATCCTGATATCGAAAAACGCATTTATGTCTATTCGGACCGTTTTTTGCCTCTGGCGGCCATGTTGTTTCACCAAAATCGAAAAAGTGGAAACGTCATCTTGTTCATAATGTCATGCCCAACAACGTTTATATTGGACTCAAGATCATAGGAGTCCATCTTGATATCGAAAAACGCATTTACGTCAATACGACAGTATTTAGCCTCTGGTGGCTTTTTTCTTTAACAAAATTGGACATTTGACAATTTCATCTTGTTCAGAATTTCATGCCCAACAACTTATTAATTAGGTTTAAGATCATAGGAATCCATACTGATGTTGAAAAACGCATTTACGTCCATTTTGACCGTTTTTAGCCTCTGGCGGCCATATTTATTCAGCAAAATTGAAAATGTGAAAATGTCATCTTGTTTAGATTTTCATGCCCAACAACTTTTTAATTTTACTCAAGATCATACGAGACCGTCTTGATGTCGTAAATACCATTTAAAGCCATTCGGACAGTTTTTTGCATCTGGCGGCCATTTTGTTTTTTTAAATCAACTTAATTTTACTTGGGCAGTTGGAGTTTATGACCTTGATTATTTCACAGTTGGTCCCGCTCAAATCAAACAATCAGTCTATGAGCTATGGTCATTTTAGCCATAACCACGCCATTTTTGATGCCACGCCCCAATTAAAAAATGATGGGTGCCATCTTGTTTAGAATTTACTTCTAAGAAACTTTGTAATTGGGTTCAAGATCATAGGACTCTATCTTCATGTCGATATAAGCATTTTAGTTTTTAGGCCACACCCTTTTCGACTTTAATGACTCCTATTGGCTATTACTTTTAGTGTACAGAATTCACTTCTCGTCATATGAAGGATATAGGGCTATAGATGATGTCTGCCAAAGGATTCATGTCTATCTCAAAAAACCTAGGATTCTTAGGGATTTTAGTGTTTTTCTTAAAATTCAAAATGGCGGGAAATCTATCCTGGCGGAAGTCATAGGTTCTTGAGGCAGATTTGTTTAGCATGAGGAGATGCATATATGGTTAAAGTTTCATGACTCTAGGTCAAAGGGGTCAGGAGATATGCTTGTTCAAAGTTTGCATTTTCAGACGATTGCTATAGCGCCACCTTTGGGCCGATCACTGCAATTTTTTCACACAGATCTTCTGTTGTCTACTTCTACAGCTGTAGCAAGTTTCAGAACTTTGAACACAGCGGTTTAGGCTGTATAAGTCATTTTGGCGGAATAATAATAATAATAATAATTAAAGCTGCAAGCAGCGATTACCGGGTGTCGAGGCTTGTGCAGACGAGGCAGACCAGTAAGACCAGTAAGACTTTTACAGATTTTATACAGTTGATGAGGTTGGAACGGCCTCAGCTTAATTGCGGTGATTTAGCCTTCAATGTTTTAAGAAAGTGTATCAAAGTCAGGGTTCAGCAGTTACGCTCGTTTAACGCTTTAAAATAGAATCATAACTGGCACAGCATTTAGACACACACGGTAGTGACAAGTGCATTGCATCAACATTGCAAACAGTTTGGTCAGTTTGGTGTTGTTTTAAATCAAGGAATAAGCTGAAAGTTAATCATACAGTATGAAGATAATGATAGTAAGAGTGGTTCAATGGGATTGGAATCATGGCATCCTAACAGTTTTGAGCCTCTGGTAGCCATGTTTTTGGGCATAATTGGAAATGTGAGAAATGTATCTTGTTCAGAATGTTATGCTGAACAACTTTTGTATCATACTCAAGATGATAGGAGTCCATATAGAGTTTTGAAAACCCATTTTAAGCCGATTTTGACGGTTTTCTGCCTCTGGCGGCCAGGTTGTTGCGGATAGTAAAATTATGAGAATGCTATCCTGTTCAGAATTTCATGCCCAACAACATTTCTATTGGACTCAAGATCATAGGAATCCATACGTATGTCGAAAAACGCATTTACGTCCATTACGACAGTTTTACGCCTCTGGCGGCCATTTTGTTGTACCAAAATTGAAAAAGTGAAGATGTCATCTTGTTCAGAATTTGATGCCCAACAACATTTATATTGGACTCAAGATCATAGGAGTCCATCCTGATATCGAAAAACGCATTTATGTCTATTCGGACCGTTTTTTGCCTCTGGCGGCCATGTTGTTTCACCAAAATCGAAAAAGTGGAAACGTCATCTTGTTCAGAATGTCATGCCCAACAACCTTTCTATTGGACTCAAGATCATAGGAGTCCATCTTGATATCGAAAAACGCATTTACGTCAATACGACAGTATTTAGCCTCTGGTGGCCATTTTTGTTTAACCAAATTGAACATTTGACAATTTTATCTTGTTCAGAATTTCATGCCCAACAACTTATTAATTGGGTTTAAGATCATAGGAATCCATACTGATGTTGAAAAACGCATTTACGTCCATTTTGACCGTTTTTAGCCTCTGGCGGCCATGTTTTTTCACCAAAATTGAAAATGTGGAAACGTCATCTTGTTCAGAATTTCATGCCCAACAACTTTTTAATTTTACTCAAGATCATAGGAGACCGTCTTGATGTCGTAAATAGCATTTAAAGCCATTCGGACAGTTTTTTGCATCTGGCGGCCATTTTGGTTTTTTTTAATCAACTAAATTTTACTTGGGCAGTTGGAGCTTATGACCCTGATTATTTCACAGTTGGTCCCGCTCAAATCAAACAATCTGTCTAGGAGCTATGGTCATTTTAGCCATAACCACGCCCTTTTTGATGCCACGCCCCAATTGAAAAAAGATGGGTGCCATCTTATTTAGGATTTACTTCTAAGCAACTTTGTCATTGGGTTCAAGATCATAGGACTCTATCTTGATGTCGATATAAGCATTTTAGTTTTTAGGCCACACCCTTTTCGACTTTAATGGCTACTATTGGCTATTTATTTTAGTGTACAGACTTCATTTCCCGTCATATGAAGGACATAGGTCTATAGATGATGTCTGCCAAAGGATTTATGTCTATCTCAAAGAACCTAGGATTCTTAGGGATTTTAGTGTTTTTCTTAAAATTCAAAATGGCGGGAAATCTATCCTGGCGGAAGTCATAGGTTCTTGAGGCAGATTTGTTTAGCATGAGGAGATGCATATATGGTTAAAGTTTCATGACTCTAGGTCAAAGGGGTCAGGAGATATGCTTGTTCAAAGTTTGCATTTTCAGACGATTGCTATAGCGCCACCTTTGGGCCGATCACTGCAATTTTTTCACACAGATCTTCTGTTGTCTACTTCTACAGCTGTAGCAAGTTTCAGACCTTTGGTCACAGCGGTTTAGGCTGTGTAAGTCGATTTTGGCGGAATAATAATAATAATAATAATAATAATAATAATAATAATAAAACTAACAATAACAATAGGTTGTCTTGCACTTCGTGCTCGACACCCTAATAATTAAAGCTGCAAGCAGCGATTACCGGGTGTCGAGGCTTGTGCAGACGAGGCAGACCAGTAAGACCAGTAAGACTTTTACAGATTTTATAGAGTTGATGAGGTTGGAACGGCCTCAGCTTAATTGCGGTGATTTAGCCTTCAATGTTTTAAGAAAGTGTATCAAAGTCAGGGTTCAGCAGTTACGCTCGTTTAACGCTTTAAAATAGAATCATAACTGGCACAGCATTTAGACACACACGGTAGTGACAAGTGCATTGCATCAACATTGCAAACAGTTTGGTCAGTTTGGTGTTGTTTTAAATCAAGGAATAAGCTGAAAGTTAATCATACAGTATGAAGATAATGATAGTAAGAGTGGTTCAATGGGATTGGAATCATGGCATCCTAACAGTTTTGAGCCTCTGGTAGCCATGTTTTTGGGCATAATTGGAAATGTGAGAAATGTATCTTGTTCAGAATGTTATGCTGAACAACTTTTGTATCATACTCAAGATGATAGGAGTCCATATAGAGTTTTGAAAACGCATTTTAAGCCGATTTTGACGGTTTTCTGCCTCTGGCGGCCAGGTTGTTGCGGATAGTAAAATTATGAGAATGCTATCCTGTTCAGAATTTCATGCCCAACAACATTTCTATTGGACTCAAGATCATAGGAATCCATACGTATGTCGAAAAACGCATTTACGTCCATTACGACAGTTTTACGCCTCTGGCGGCCATTTTGTTGTACCAAAATTGAAAAAGTGAAGATGTCATCTTGTTCAAATTTGATGCCCAACAACATTTTTATTGGACTCAAGATCATAGGAGTCCATCCTGATATCGAAAAACGCATTTACGTCTATTCTGACCGTTTTTAGCCTCTGGCGGCCATGTTGTTTCCCCAAAATCGAAAAAGTGAAACGTCATCTTGTTCAGAATGTCATGCCCAACAACCTTTATATTGGACTCAAGATCATAGGAGTCCATCTTGATATCGAAAAACGCATTTACGTCAATATGACAGTATTTAGCCTCTGGTGGCCATTTTGTTTAACCAAATTGAACATTTGACAATTTTATCTTGTTCAGAATTTCATGCCCAACAACTTATTAATTGGGTTTAAGATCATAGGAATCCATACTGATGTTGAAAAACGCATTTACGTCCATTTTGACAGTTTTTAGCCTCTGGCGGCCATGTTTATTCAGCAAAATTGAAAAAGTGGAAACGTCATCTTGTTCAGAATTTCATGCCCAACAACTTTTTAATTTTACTCAAGATCATAGGAGACCGTCTTGATGTCGAAAATAGCATTTAAAGCCATTCGGACAGTTTTTTGCATCTGGCGGCCATTTTGTTTTTTTAAATCAACTTAATTTTACTTGGGCAGTTGGACTTTATGACCCTGATTATTTCACAGTTGGTCCCGCTCAAATCAAACAATCTGTCTAGGAGCTATGGTCATTTTAGCCATAACCACGCCCTTTTTGATGCCACGCCCCAATTGAAAAACGATGGGTGCCATCTTATTTTGAATTTAATTCTAAGCAACTTTGTAATTGGGTTCAAGATCATAGGACTCTATCTTGATGTCATTATAAGCATTTTAGTTTTTCGGCCACACCCCTTTCGACTTTAATGGCTACTATTGGCTATTTATTTTAGTGTACAGACTTCATTTCCCGTCATATGAAGGATATAGGTCTATAGATGATGTCTGCCAAAGGATTTATGTCTATCTCAAAGAACCTAGGATTCTTAGGGATTTTAGTGTTTTTCACAAAATTCAAAATGGCGGAAAATCTATCCTGACGGACGTCATAGGTTCTTGAGGCAGATTTGTTCAGCATGTGAAGATGCATATATGGTCAAAGTTTCATGACTGTAGGTCATAGGGGTCAGGTGATATGCTTGTTCAAAGTTTGCATTTTCAGACGATTGCTATAGCGCCACCTTTGGGTTAATCAGTGCAAATTTGTTCACACAGATCTTATGTTGGCACCCTCTACAGATGTACAAAGTTTCATAAAATGCGACACAGCGGTTTAGGCTGTGTAAATCGATTTTAACGGAATAATAATAATAATAATAATAATTAAAGCTGCAAGCAGCGATTACCGGGTGTCGAGGCTTGTGCAGACGAGGCAGACCAGTAAGACCAGTAAGACTTTTACAGATTTTATAGAGTTGATGAGGTTGGAACGGCCTCAGCTTAATTGCGGTGATTTAGCCTTCAATGTTTTAAGAAAGTGTATCAAAGTCAGGGTTCAGCAGTTACGCTCGTTTAACGCTTTAAAATAGAATCATAACTGGCATAGCATTTAGACACACACGGTAGTGACAAGTGCATTGCATCAACATTGCAAACAGTTTGGTCAGTTTGGTGTTGTTTTAAATCAAGGAATAAGCTGAAAGTTAATCATACAGTATGAAGATAATGATAGTAAGAGTGGTTCAATGGGATTGGAATCATGGCATTCTAACAGTTTTGAGCCTCTGGTAGCCATGTTTTTGGGCATAATTGGAAATGTGAGAAATGTATCTTGTTCAGAATGTTATGCTGAACAACTTTTGTATCATACTCAAGATGATAGGAGTCCATATAGAGTTTTGAAAACGCATTTTAAGCCGATTTTGACGGTTTTCTGCCTCTGGCGGCCAGGTTGTTGCGGATAGAAAAATTATGAGAATGCTATCCTGTTCAGAATTTCATGCCCAACAACATTTCTATTGGACTCAAGATCATAGGAATCCATACGTATGTCGAAAAACGCATTTACGTCCATTCCGACAGTTTTACGCCTCTGGCGGCCATTTTGTTGTACCAAAATTGAAAAAGTGAAGATGTCATCTTGTTCAGAATTTGATGCCCAACAACATTTATATTGGACTCAAGATCATAGGAGTCCATCCTGATATCGAAAAACGCATTTATGTCTATTCGGACCGTTTTTTGCCTCTGGCGGCCATGTTGTTTCACCAAAATCGAAAAAGTGAAACTGTCATCTTGTTCAGAATGTCATGCCCAACAACTTTTATATTGGACTCAAGATCATAGGAGTCCATCTTGATATCGAAAAACGCATTTACGTCAATACGACAGTATTTAGCCTCTGGTGGCCATTTTGTTTAACCAAATTGAACATTTGACAATTTTATCTTGTTCAGAATTTCATGCCCAACAACTTATTAATTGGGTTTAAGATCATAGGAATCCATACTGATGTTGAAAAACGCATTTACGTCCATTTTGACAGTTTTTAGCCTCTGGCGGCCATGTTTATTCAGCGAAATTGAAAATGTGAAAACGTCATCTTGTTCAGAATTTCATGCCCAACAACTTTTTAATTTTACTCAAGATCATAGGAGACCGTCTTGATGTCGTAAATAGCATTTAAAGCCATTCGGACAGTTTTTTGCATCTGGCGGCCATTTTGTTTTTTTAAATCAACTTAATTTTACTTGGGCAGTTGGAGTTTATGACCCTGATTATTTCACAGTTGGTCCCGCTCAAATCAAACAATCTGTCTAGGAGCTATGGTCATTTTAGCCATAACCACGCCCTTTTTGATGCCACGCCCCAATTGAAAAACGATGGGTGCCATCTTATTTTGAATTTAATTCTAAGCAACTTTGTAATTGGGTTCAAGATCATAGGACTCTATCTTGATGTCAATATAAGCATTTTAGTTTTTCGGCCACACCCTTTTCGACTTTAATGGCTACTATTGGCTATTTATTTTAGTGTACAGACTTCATTTCCCGTCATATGAAGGATATAGGTCTATAGATGATGTCTGCCAAAGGATTTATGTCTATCTCAAAGAACCTAGGATTCTTAGGGA
Organism: Lota lota; assembly: GCA_026745465.1. NCBI lineage: Eukaryota > Metazoa > Chordata > Actinopteri > Gadiformes > Lotidae > Lota > Lota lota. The sequence continues at coordinate 2,679,241 of JACYXH010000069.1, read as the reverse complement.
TTTTAGTGTTTTTCACAAAATTCAAAATGGCGGGAAATCTATCCTGACGGAAGTCATAGGTTCTTGAGGCAGATTTGTTCAGCATGTGAAGATGCATATATGGTCAAAGTTTCATGACTGTAGGTCATAGGGGTCAGGTGATATGCTTGTTCAAAGTTTGCATTTTCAGACGATTGCTATAGCGCCACCTTTGGGTTAATCAGTGCAAATTTGTTCACACAGATCTTATGTTGGCACCCTCTACAGATGTACAAAGTTTCATAAAATGCGACACAGCGGTTTAGGCTGTGTAAATCGATTTTAACGGAATAATAATAATAATAATAATAATTAAAGCTGCAAGCAGCGATTACCGGGTGTCGAGGCTTGTGCAGACGAGGCAGACCAGTAAGACCAGTAAGACTTTTACAGATTTTATAGAGTTGATGAGGTTGGAACGGCCTCAGCTTAATTGCGGTGATTTAGCCTTCAATGTTTTAAGAAAGTGTATCAAAGTCAGGGTTCAGCAGTTACGCTCGTTTAACGCTTTAAAATAGAATCATAACTGGCATAGCATTTAGACACACACGGTAGTGACAAGTGCATTGCATCAACATTGCAAACAGTTTGGTCAGTTTGGTGTTGTTTTAAATCAAGGAATAAGCTGAAAGTTAATCATACAGTATGAAGATAATGATAGTAAGAGTGGTTCAATGGGATTGGAATCATGGCATTCTAACAGTTTTGAGCCTCTGGTAGCCATGTTTTTGGGCATAATTGGAAATGTGAGAAATGTATCTTGTTCAGAATGTTATGCTGAACAACTTTTGTATCATACTCAAGATGATAGGAGTCCATATAGAGTTTTGAAAACGCATTTTAAGCCGATTTTGACGGTTTTCTGCCTCTGGCGGCCAGGTTGTTGCGGATAGAAATATTATGAGAATGCTATCCTGTTCAGAATTTCATGCCCAACAACATTCCTATTGGACTCAAGATCATAGGAATCCATACGTATGTCGGAAAACGCATTTACGTCCATTCCGACAGTTTTACGCCTCTGGTGGCCATTTTGTTGTACCAAAATCGAAAAAGTGAAGATGTCATCTTGTTCAGAATGTGATGACCAACAACTTTTATATTGGACTCAAGGTCATAGGAGTCCATCCTGATATCGAAAAACGCATTTACGTCCATTCTGACCGTTTGTAGCCTCTGGCGGCCATGTTGTTTTACCAAAATAGAAAAAGTGAAAATGTAATCTTGTTCATAATGTCATGCCCAACAACGTTTATATTGGACTCAAGATCATAGGAGTCCATCTTGATATCGAAAAACGCATTTACGTCAATACGACAGTATTTAGCCTCTGGTGGCTTTTTTGTTTAACAAAATTGAACATTTGACAATTTCATCTTGTTCAGAATTTCATGCCCAACAACTTATTAATTGGGTTTAAGATCATAGGAATCCATACTGATGTTGAAAAACGCATTTACGTCCATTTTGACCGTTTTTAGCCTCTGGCGGCCATATTTATTCAGCAAAATTGAAAATGTGAAAACGTCATCTTGTTCAGAATTTCATGCCCAACAACTTTTTAATTTTACTCAAGATCATAGGAGACCGTCTTGATGTCGTAAATAGCATTTAAAGCCATTCGGACAGTTTTTTGCATCTGGCGGCCATTTTGTTTTTTTAAATCAACTTAATTTTACTTGGGCAGTTGGAGTTTATGACCTTGATTATTTCACAGTTGGTCCCGCTCAAATCAAACAATCAGTCTAGGAGCTATGGTCATTTTAGCCATAACCACGCCCTTTTTGATGCCACGCCCCAATTGAAAAACGATGGGTGCCATCTTATTTAGAATTTAATTCTAAGCAACTTTGTAATTGGGTTCAAGATCATAGGACTCTATCTTGATGTCAATATAAGCATTTTAGTTTTTCGGCCACACCCTTTTCGACTTTAATGGCTACTATTGGCTATTTATTTTAGTGTACAGACTTCATTTCCCGTCATATGAAGGATATAGGTCTATAGATGATGTCTGCCAAAGGATTTATGTCTATCTCAAAGAACCTAGGATTCTTAGGGATTTTAGTGTTTTTCACAAAATTCAAAATGGCGGAAAATCTATCCTGGCGGAAGTCATAGGTTCTTGAGGCAGATTTGTTCAGCATGTGAAGATGCATATATGGTCAAAGTTTCATGTCTGTAGGTCATAGGGGTCAGGTGATATGCTTGTTCAAAGTTTGCATTTTCAGACGATTGCTATAGCGCCACCTTTGGGTTAATCAGTGCAAATTTGTTCACACAGATCTTATGTTGGCACCCTCTACAGATGTACAAAGTTTCATAAAATGCGACACAGCGGTTTAGGCTGTGTAAATCGATTTTAACGGAATAATAATAATAATAATAATAATAATAATAATAATAATAATAATAATAATTAAAGCTGCAAGCAGCGATTACCGGGTGTCGAGGCTTGTGCAGACGAGGCAGACCAGTAAGACCAGTAAGACTTTTACAGATTTTATAGAGTTGATGAGGTTGGAACGGCCTCAGCTTAATTGCGGTGATTTAGCCTTCAATGTTTTATGAAAGTGTATCAAAGTCAGGGTTCAGCAGTTAAGCTCGTTTAACGCTTTAAAATAGAATCATAACTGGCATAGCATTTAGACACACACGGTAGTGACAAGTGCATTGCATCGACATTGCAAACAGTTTGGTCAGTTTGGTGTTGTTTTAAATCAAGGAATAAGCTGAAAGTTAATCATACAGTATGAAGATAATGATAGTAAGAGTGGTTCAATGGGATTGGAATCATGGCATTCTAACAGTTTTGAGCCTCTGGTAGCCATGTTTTTGGGCATAATTGGAAAAGTGAGAAATGTATCTTGTTCAGAATTTCATGCTGAACAACTTTTGTATCATACTCAAGATGATAGGAGTCCATATAGAGTTTTGAAAACGCATTTTAAGCCGATTTTGACGGTTTTCTGCCTCTGGCGGCCAGGTTGTTGCGGATAGAAAAATTATGAGAATGCTATCCTGTTCAGAATTTCATGCCCAACAACATTTCTATTGGACTCAAGATCATAGGAATCCATACGTATGTCGAAAAACGCATTTACGTCCATTCCGACAGTTTTACGCCTCTGGCGGCCATTTTGTTGTACCAAAATTGAAAAAGTGAAGATGTCATCTTGTTCAGAATGTGATGCCCAACAACCTTTATATGGGACTCAAGGTCATAGGAGTCCATCCTGATATCGAAAAACGCATTTACGTCCATTCTGACCGTTTTTAGCCTCTGGCGGCCATGTTGTTTTACCAAAATAGAAAAAGTGAAAATGTAATCTTGTTCATAATGTCATGCCCAACAACGTTTATATTGGACTCAAGATCATAGGAGTCCATCTTGATATCGAAAAACGCATTTACGTCAATACGACAGTATTTAGCCTCTGGTGGCTTTTTTGTTTAACCAAATTGAACATTTGACAATTTCATCTTGTTCAGAATTTCATGCCCAACAACTTATTAATTGGGTTTAAGATCATAGGAATCCATACTGATGTTGAAAAACGCATTTACGTCCATTTTGACCGTTTTTAGCCTCTGGCGGCCATATTTATTCAGCAAAATTGAAAATGTGAAAACGTCATCTTGTTCAGAATTTCATGCCCAACAACTTTTTAATTTTACTCAAGATCATAGGAGACCGTCTTGATGTCGAAAATAGCATTTAAAGCCATTCGGACAGTTTTTTGCATCTGGCGGCCATTTTGTTTTTTTAAATCACTTAATTTTACTTAGGCAGTTGGAGTTTATGACCTTGATTATTTCACAGTTGGTCCCGCTCAAATCAAACAATCAGTCTAGGAGCTATGGTCATTTTAGCCATAACCACGCCCTTTTTGATGCCACGCCCCAATTAAAAAATGATGGGTGCCATCTTGTTTAGAATTTACTTCTAAGAAACTTTGTAATTGGGTTCAAGATCATAGGACTCTATCTTCATGTCGATATAAGCATTTTAGTTTTTAGGCCACACCCTTTTCGACTTTAATGACTCCTATTGGCTATTCCTTTTAGTGTACAAACTTCATTTATCGTTAGGTGACCGGCATTGGTCTATAGATGATGTCTGCCAAAGGATTATGTCTATCTCAAAAAACCTAGGATTCTTAGGGATTTTAGTGTTTTTCTTAAAATTCAAAATGGCGGGAAATCTATCCTGGCGGAAGTCATAGGTTCTTGAGGCAGATTTGTTTAGCATGAGGAGATGCATATATGGTTAAAGTTTCATGACTCTAGGTCAAAGGGGTCAGGAGATATGCTTGTTCAAAGTTTGCATTTTCAGACGATTGCTATAGCGCCACCTTTGGGCCGATCACTGCAATTTTTTCACACAGATCTTCTGTTGTCTACTTCTACAGCTGTAGCAAGTTTCAGACCTTTGGTCACAGCGGTTTAGGCTGTGTAAGTCGATTTTGGCGGAATAATAATAATAATAATAATTAAAGCTGCAAGCAGCGATTACCGGGTGTCGAGGCTTGTGCAGACGAGGCAGACCAGTAAGACCAGTAAGACTTTTACAGATTTTATAGAGTTGATGAGGTTGGAACGGCCTCAGCTTAATTGCGGTGATTTAGCCTTCAATGTTTTAAGAAAGTGTATCAAAGTCAGGGTTCAGCAGTTACGCTCGTTTAACGCTTTAAAATAGAATCATAACTGGCATAGCATTTAGACACACACGGTAGTGACAAGTGCATTGCATCGACATTGCAAACAGTTTGGTCAGTTTGGTGTTGTTTTAAATCAAGGAATAAGCTGAAAGTTAATCATACAGTATGAAGATAATGATAGTAAGAGTGGTTCAATGGGATTGGAATCATGGCATTCTAACAGTTTTGAGCCTCTGGTAGCCATGTTTTTGGGCATAATTGGAAATGTGAGAAATGTATCTTGTTCAGAATGTTATGCTGAACAACTTTTGTATCATACTCAAGATGATAGGAGTCCATATAGAGTTTTGAAAACGCATTTTAAGCCGATTTTGACGGTTTTCTGCCTCTGGCGGCCAGATTGTTGCGGATAAAAAAATTATGAGAATGCTATCCTGTTCAGAATTACATTCCCAACAACATTTCTATTGGACTCAAGATCATAGGAGTCCATCCTGATATCGAAAAACGCATTTATGTCTATTCGGACCGTTTTTTGCCTCTGGCGGCCATGTTGTTTCACCAAAATCGAAAAAGTGGAAACGTCATCTTGTTCATAATGTCATGCCCAACAACGTTTATATTGGACTCAAGATCATAGGAGTCCATCTTGATATCGAAAAACGCATTTACGTCAATACGACAGTATTTAGCCTCTGGTGGCTTTTTTGTTTAACAAAATTGGACATTTGACAATTTCATCTTGTTCAGAATTTCATGCCCAACAACTTATTAATTAGGTTTAAGATCATAGGAATCCATACTGATGTTGAAAAACGCATTTACGTCCATTTTGACCGTTTTTAGCCTCTGGCGGCCATATTTATTCAGCAAAATTGAAAATGTGAAAACGTCATCTTGTTCAGAATTTCATGCCCAACAACTTTTTAATTTTACTCAAGATCATAGGAGACCGTCTTGATGTCGTAAATAGCATTTAAAGCCATTCGGACAGTTTTTTGCATCTGGCGGCCATTTTGTTTTTTTAAATCAACTTAATTTTACTTGGGCAGTTGGAGTTTATGACCTTGATTATTTCACAGTTGGTCCCGCTCAAATCAAACAATCAGTCTAGGAGCTATGGTCATTTTAGCCATAACCACGCCCTTTTTGATGCCACGCCCCAATTAAAAAATGATGGGTGCCATCTTGTTTAGAATTTACTTCTAAGAAACTTTGTAATTGGGTTCAAGATCATAGGACTCTATCTTCATGTCGATATAAGCATTTTAGTTTTTAGGCCACACCCTTTTCGACTTTAATGACTCCTATTGGCTATTACTTTTAGTGTACAGACTTCACTTCTCGTCATATGAAGGATATAGGGCTATAGATGATGTCTGCCAAAGGATTTATGTCTATCTCAAAAAACCTAGGATTCTTAGGGATTTTAGTGTTTTCCTTAAAATTCAAAATGGCGGGAAATCTATCCTGGCGGAAGTCATAGGTTCTTGAGGCAGATTTGTTTAGCATGAGGAGATGCATATATGGTTAAAGTTTCATGACTCTAGGTCAAAGGGGTCAGGAGATATGCTTGTTCAAAGTTTGCATTTTCAGACGATTGCTATAGCGCCACCTTTGGGTTAATCTGTGCAAATTTGTTCACACAGATCTTATGTTGGCACCCTCTACAGATGTACAAAGTTTCATAAAATGCGACACAGCGGTTTAGGCTGTGTAAATCGATTTTAACGGAATAATAATAATAATAATAATAATAATAATAATAATAATAATAATAATTAAAGCTGCAAGCAGCGATTACCGGGTGTCGAGGCTTGTGCAGACGAGGCAGACCAGTAAGACCAGTAAGACTTTTACAGATTTTATAGAGTTGATGAGGTCGGAACGGCCTCAGCTTAATTGCGGTGATTTAGCCTTCAATGTTTTAAGAAAGTGTATCAAAGTCAGGGTTCAGCAGTTACGCTCGTTTAACGCTTTAAAATAGAATCATAACTGGCATAGCATTTAGACACACACGGTAGTGACAAGTGCATTGCATCGACATTGCAAACAGTTTGGTCAGTTTGGTGTTGTTTTAAATCAAGGAATAAGCTGAAAGTTAATCATACAGTATGAAGATAATGATAGTAAGAGTGGTTCAATGGGATTGGAATCATGGCATTCTAAACGTTTTGAGCCTCTGGTAGCCATGTTTCTGGGCTTAATTGGAAAAGTGAGAAATGTATCTTGTTCAGAATGTCATGCTGAACAACGTTTCTATCATGCTCAAGATGATAGGAGTCCATATAGAGTTTTGAAAACGCATTTTAAGCCCATTCTGACGATTTTTTGCCTCTGGCGGCCAGGTTGTTGCGGATAGAAATATTATGAGAATGCTATCTTGTTCAGAATTTCATGCCCAACAACATTTCCATTGGACTCAAGATCATAGGAATCCATACGTATGTCGGAAAACGCATTTACGTCCATTCCGACAGTTTTACGCCTCTGGTGGCCATTTTGTTGTACCAAAATCGAAAAAGTGAAGATGTCATCTTGTTCAGAATGTGATGACCAACAACTTTTATATTGGACTCAAGGTCATAGGAGTCCATCCTGATATCGAAAAACGCATTTACGTCCATTCTGACCGTTTGTAGCCTCTGGCGGCCATGTTGTTTTACCAAAATAGAAAAAGTGAAAATGTAATCTTGTTCATAATGTCATGCCCAACAACGTTTATATTGGACTCAAGATCATAGGAGTCCATCTTGATATCGAAAAACGCATTTACGTCAATACGACAGTATTTAGCCTCTGGTGGCTTTTTTGTTTAACAAAATTGAACATTTGACAATTTCATCTTGTTCAGAATTTCATGCCCAACAACTTATTAATTGGGTTTAAGATCATAGGAATCCATACTGATGTTGAAAAACGCATTTACGTCCATTTTGACCGTTTTTAGCCTCTGGCGGCCATATTTATTCAGCAAAATTGAAAATGTGAAAACGTCATCTTGTTCAGAATTTCATGCCCAACAACTTTTTAATTTTACTCAAGATCATAGGAGACCGTCTTGATGTCGTAAATAGCATTTAAAGCCATTCGGACAGTTTTTTGCATCTGGCGGCCATTTTGTTTTTTTAAATCAACTTAATTTTACTTGGGCAGTTGGAGTTTATGACCTTGATTATTTCACAGTTGGTCCCGCTCAAATCAAACAATCAGTCTAGGAGCTATGGTCATTTTAGCCATAACCACGCCCTTTTTGATGCCACGCCCCAATTAAAAAATGATGGGTGCCATCTTGTTTAGAATTTACTTCTAAGAAACTTTGTAATTGGGTTCAAGATCATAGGACTCTATCTTCATGTCGATATAAGCATTTTAGTTTTTAGGCCACACCCTTTTTGACTTTAATGACTCCTATTGGCTATTACGTTTAGTGTACAGACTTCACTTCTCGTCATATGAAGGATATAGGGCTATAGATAATGTCTGCCAAAGGATTTATGTCTATCTAAAAAAACCTAGGATTCTTAGGGATTTTAGTGTTTTTCTTAAAATTCAAAATGGCGGGAAATCTATCCTGGCGGAAGTCATAGGTTCTTGAGGCAGATTTGTTTAGCATGAGGAGATGCATATATCGTTATAGTTTCATGACTCTAGGTCAAAGGGGTCAGGAGATATGCTTGTTAAAAGTTTGCATTTTCAGACGATTGCTATAGCGCCACCTTTGGGCCGATCACTGCAATTTTTTCACACAGATCTTCTGTTGTCTACTTCTACAGCTGTAGCAAGTTTCAGACCTTTGGTCACAGCGGTTTAGGCTGTGTAAGTCGATTTTGGCGGAATAATAATAATAATAATAATAATAATAAAACTAACAATAACAATAGGTTGTCTTGCACTTCGTGCTCGACACCCTAATAAAACTAACAATTACAATAGGTTGTCTTGCACTTCGTGCTCGACACCCTAATAACAAGCAGCGATTACCGGGTGTCGAGGCTTGTGCAGACGAGGCAGACCAGTAAGACCAGTAAGACTTTTACAGATTTTATACAGTTGATGAGGTTGGAACGGCCTCAGCTTAATTGCGGTGATTAGCCTTCAATGTTTTATGAAAGTGTATCAAAGTCAGGGTTCAGCAGTTACGCTTCTTTAACGCTTTAAAATAGAATCATAACTGGCATAGCATTTAGACACACACGGTAGTGACAAGTGCATTGCATCAACATTGCAAACAGTTTGGTCAGTTTGGTGTTGTTTTAAATCAAGGAATAAGCTGAAAGTTAATCATACAGTATGAAGATAATGATAGTAAGAGTGGTTCAATGGGATTGGAATCATGGCATTCTAACAGTTCTGAGCCTCTGGTAGCCATGTTTTTGGGCATAATTGATAATGTGAGAAATGTATCTTGTTCAGAATGTTATGCTGAACAACTTTTGTATCATACTCAAGATGATAGGAGTCCTTATAGAGTTTTGAAAAAGCAATTTAAGCCCATTCTGACGGGTATTTTGCCTCTGGCGGCCAGGTTGTTGCGGATAGAAATATTATGAGAATACTATCTTGTTTGAAATTTCATGCCCAACAACATTTATATTGGACTCAAGATCATAGGAATCCATACTGATGTCGACAAACGCATTTACGTCCATTCGGACCGTTTTTAGCCTCTGACGGCCATGTTGTTTTACCAAAATTGAAAAAGTGAAAATGCCATCTTGTTCAGAATTTTATGCCCAACAACATTTATATTGGACTCAAGGTCATAGGAATCCATCCTGATATCGAAAAACGCATTACGTCCATTATGACCGTTTGTAGCCTCTGGCGGCCATGTTGTTTTACCAAAATAGAAAAAGTGAAAATGTAATGTTGTTCAGAATGTCATGCCCAACAACTTTTATATTGCATTCAAGATCATAGGAGTCCATCTTGATATCGAAAAACGCATTTACGTCAATATGACAGTATTTAGCCTCTGGTGGCCATTTTGTTTAACCAAATTGAACATTTGACAATTTTATCTTGTTCAGAATTTCATGCCCAACAACTTATTAATTGGGATTAAGATCATAGGAATCCATACAGATGTTGAAAAACGCATTTACGTCCATTTTGACCGTTTTTAGCCTCTGGCGGCCATGTTGTTTCACCAAAATTGAAAACGTGGAAACGTCATCTTGTTCGAAATTTGATGCCCAACAACCTTTATATGCGACTCAAGGTCATAGGAGTCCATCCTGATATCGGAAAACGCATTTACGTCCATTCTGACCGTTTATAGCCTCTGGCGGCCATGTTGTTTTATCAAAATTGAAAAAGTGAAAATGTAATCTTGTTCAGAATGTCATGCCCAACAACTTTTATATTGGACTCAAGATCATAGGAGTCCATCTTGATATCGAAAAACGCATTTACGTCAATACGACAGTATTTAGCCTCTGGTGGCCATTTTGTTTAACCAAATTGAACATTTGACAATTTTATGTTGTTCAGAATTTCATGCCCAACAACTTACTAATTGGGTTTAAGATCATAGGAATCCATACTGATGTTGGAAAACGCATTTACGTCCATTTTGACAGTTTTTAGCCTCTGGCGGCCATGTTTATTCAGCGAAATTGAAAATGTGGAAACGTCATCTTGTTCAAAATTTCATGCCCAACAACTTTGTAATTTTACGCAAGATCATAGGAGACCGTCTTGATGTCGAAATAGCATTTAAAGCCATTCGGACAGTTTTTTGCATCTGGCGGCCATTTTGTTTTTTTAAATCACTTTAATTTTACTTAGGCAGTTGAAGTTTATGACCCTGAATATTTCACAGTTGGTCCCGCTCAAATCAAACAATCAGTCTAGGAGCTATGGCCATTTTAGCCATAACCACGCCCTTTTTGATGCCACGCCCCAATTTAAAAATGATGGGTGCCATCTTGTTTAGAATTTACTTCTAAGAAACTTTGTAATTGGGTTCAAGATCATAGGACTCTATCTTTATGTCGATATAAGCATTTTAGTTTTTAGGCCACACCCTTTTCGACTTTAATGACTCCTATTGGCTATTCCTTTTAGTGTACAAACTTCATTTATCGTTAGGTGAACGGCATTGGTCTATTTATGACGTGTGTCAAAGGATTATTATCTATTTCAAAAATCCTAGGATCCTTAGGGATTATAGTGTTTTTCACAAAATTCAAAATGGCGGGAAATCTATCCTGGCGGAAGTCATAGGTTCTTGAGGCAGATTTGTTCAGCATGAGGAGATGCATATATGGTTAAAGTTTCATGACTGTAGGTTAAAGATGTCAGGAGATATGCTTGTTCAAAGTTTGCATTTTCAGACGATTGCTATAGCGCCACCTTTGGGCCGATCACTGCAATTTTTTCACACAGATCTTCTGTTGTCTACTTCTACAGCTGTAGCAAGTTTCAGAACTTTGGACACAGCGGTTTAGGCTGTATAAGTCATTTTGGCGGAATAATAATAATAATAATAATAAAACTAACAATAACAATAGGTTGTCTTGCACTTCGTGCTCGACACCCTAATAATAATTAAAGCTGCAAGCAGCGATTACCGGGTGTCGAGGCTTGTGCAGACGAGGCAGACCAGTAAGACCAGTAAGACTTTTACAGATTTTATAGAGTAGATGAGGTTGGAACGGCCTCAGCTTAATTGCGGTGATTTAGCCTTCAATGTTTTAAGAAAGTGTATCAAAGTCAGGGTTCAGCAGTTACGCTTCTTTAACGCTTTAAAATAGAATCATAACTGGCATAGCATTTAGACACACACACACACACACAAAAGTGGCAAGTGCATTGCATCAACATTGCAAACAGTTAGGTCAGTGCTTACTGCTGACATTGTACTGTATTGTTTTAGGTTTGAATCAAGGAAGTATTATATATTGTCATACAGTATGAAGATAATGATAGTAAATGGATTGTTTTTAATGTAATGACAGCTTCAGACACACACACACTTTAGGTTTACTTTGATCAAACACTGTTTAGAAAAGTGAGAGAAACGTTTTATATATTGTCATACAGTATGAAGATAATGATAATGAATGGGTTGTTGTTAATGTAATGACAGCTTCACACACACACACACACACACACACACACACACACACACACACACACACACACACACACACACACACACACACACACACTAGCTATGGCAGTTATGCTTTTATTGTAAACTGTTTTTAAAGAAATGATAGCTTCAGACACACACACACACTTTAGGTTGACTTTTACTGTTTAGAACAGTGAGAGAAAAGTATTATATATTGTCATACAGTATGAAGATAATGATAGTAAGAGTGGTTCAATGGGATTGGAATCAAGGCATTCTCACCGTTTTGAGCCTCTGGCAGCCATGTTTTTGGGCAAAATTGGAAAAGTGAGATATCTATCTTGTTCAGAATTTCATGCTGAACAACTTTTCTATTATAATCAAGATTATAGGAGTCCATATAGATTTCTGAAAACGCATTTTAAGCCCATTCCGACCGTTTTTAGCCTCTGGCGGCCATGTTGTTTTACCAAAATAGAAAAAGTGAAAATGTAATCTTGTTCAGAATGTCATGCCCAACAACTTTTATATTGGACTCAAGATCATATGAGTCCATCTTGATATCGAAAAACGCATTTACGTCAATACGACAGTATTTAGCCTCTGGTGGCCATTTAGTTTAACCAAATTGAACATTTGACAATTTTATGTTGTTCAGAATTTCATGCCCAACAACTTACTAATTGGGTTTAAGATCATAGGAATCCATACTGATGTTGGAAAACGCATTTACAACCATTTTGACAGTTTTTAGCCTCTGGCGGCCATGTTTTTTCAGCAAAATTGAAAATGTGGAAACGTCATCTTGTTCAGAATTTCATGCCCAACAACTTTGTAATTTTACTCAAGATCATAGGAGACCGTCTTGATGTCGTAAATAGCATTTAAAGCCATTCGGACAGTTTTGTGCATCTGGCGGCCATTTTGTTTTTTGAAATCAACTTAATTTTACTTGGGCAGTTGGAGTTTATGACCTTGATTATTTCACAGTTGGTCCCGCTCAAATCAAACAATCAGTCTAGGAGCTATGGTCATTTTAGCCATAACCACGCCCTTTTTGATGCCACGCCCCAATTAAAAAATGATGGGTGCCATCTTGTTTAGAATTTACTTCTAAGAAACTTTGTAATTGGGTTCAAGATCATAGGACTCTATCTTCATGTCGATATAAGCATTTTAGTTTTTAGGCCACACCGTTTTTGACTTTAATGACTCCTATTGGCTATTACGTTTAGTGTACAGACTTCACTTCTCGTCATATGAAGGATATAGGGCTATAGATAATGTCTGCCAAAGGATTTATGTCTATCTAAAAAAAACTAGGATTCTTAGGGATTTTAGTGTTTTTCTTAAAATTCAAAATGGCGGGAAATCTATCCTGGCGGAAGTCATAGGTTCTTGAAGCAGATTTGTTTAGCATGAGGAGATGCATATATGGTTAAAGTTTCATGACTCTAGGTCAAAGGGGTCAGGAGATATGCTTGTTCAAAGTTTGCATTTTCAGACGATTGCTATAGCGCCACCTTTGGGCCGATCACTGCAATTTTTTCACACAGATCTTCTGTTGTCTACTTCTACAGCTGTAGCAAGTTTCAGACCTTTGGTCACAGCGGTTTAGGCTGTGTAAGTCGATTTTGGCGGAATAATAATAATAATAATAATAATAATAATAATAATTAAAGCTGCAAGCAGCGATTACCGGGTGTCGAGGCTTGTGCAGACGAGGCAGACCAGTAAGACCAGTAAGACTTTTACAGATTTTATAGAGTTGATGAGGTTGGAACGGCCTCAGCTTAATTGCGGTGATTTAGCCTTCAATGTTTTATGAAAGTGTATCAAAGTCAGGGTTCAGCAGTTAAGCTCGTTTAACGCCTTAGAATAGAATCATAAGTGGCATAGCATTTAGACACACACGGTAGTGACAAGTGCATTGCATCGACATTGCAAACAGTTTGGTCAGTTTGGTGTTGTTTTAAATCAAGGAATAAGCTGAAAGTTAATCATACAGTATGAAGATAATGATAGTAAGAGTGGTTCAATGGGATTGGAATCATGGCATTCTAACAGTTTTGAGCCTCTGGTAGCCATGTTTTTGGGCATAATTGAAAAAGTGCGAAATGTATCTTGTTCAGAATTTCATGCTGAACAACTTTTGTATCATAGCCAAGATGATAGGAGTCCATATAGAGTTTTGAAAACGCATTTTAAGCCGATTTTGACGGTTTTCTGCCTCTGGCGGCCAGGTTGTTGCGGATAGAAAAATTATGAGAATGCTATCCTGTTCAGACTTTCATGCCCAACAACATTTCTATTGGACTAAAGATCATAAGAATCCATACGTATGTCGAAAAACGCATTTACGTCCATTACGACAGTTTTACACCTCTGGCGGCCATTTTGTTGTACCAAAATTGAAAAAGTGAAGATGTCATCTTGTTCAAAATGTGATGCCCAACAACCTTTAAATGGGACTCAAGGTCATAGGAGTCCATCCTGATATCGAAAAACGCATTTACGTCCATTCTGACCGTTTATAGCCTCTGGCGGCCATGTTGTTTTACCAAAATAGAAAAAGTGAAAATTTAATCTTGTTTGGAATGTCATGCCCAACAACGTTTATATTGGACTCAAGATCATAGGAGTCCATCTTGATATCGAAAAACGCATTTACGTCAATACGACAGTATTTAGCCTCTGGTGGCTTTTTTGTTTAACCAAATTGAACATTTGACAAGTTCATCTTGTTCAGAATTTCATGCCCAACAACTTATTAACTGGGTTTAAGATCATAGGAATCCATACTGATGTTGAAAAACGCATTTACGTCCATTTTGACCGTTTTTAGCCTCTGGCGGCCATATTTATTTAGCAAAATTGAAAATGTGAAAACGTCATCTTGTTCAGAATTTCATGCCCAACAACTTTGTAATTTTACGCAAGATGATAGGAGACCGTCTTGATGTCGAAAATAGCATTTAAAGCCATTCGGACAGTTTTTTGCATCTGGCGGCCATTTTGTTTTTTTAAATCACTTTAATTTTACTTAGGCAGTTGAAGTTTATGACCTTGAATATTTCACAGTTGGTCCCGCTCAAATCAAACAATCAGTCTAGGAGCTATGGCCATTTTAGCCATAACCACGCCCTTTTTGATGCCACGCCCCAATTAAAAAATGATGGGTGCCATCTTGTTTAGAATTTACTTCTAAGAAACTTTGTAATTGGGTTCAAGATCATAGGACTCTATCTTCATGTCGATATAAGCATTTTAGTTTTTAGGCCACACCCTTTTCGACTTTAATGACTCCTATTGGCTATTCCTTTTAGTGTACAAACTTCGTTTATCGTTAGGTGACCGGCATTGTTCTACTAATGACGTGTGTCAAAGGATTATTATCTATTTCAAAAAACCTAGGATCCTTAGGGATTATAGTGTTTTTCACAAAATTCAAAATGGCGGGAAATCTATCCTGGCGGAAGTCATAGGTTCTTGAGGCAGATTTGTTCAGCATGAGGAGATGCATATATGGTTAAAGTTTCATGACTGTAGGTTAAAGATGTCATGAGATATGCTTGTTCAAAGTTTGCATTTTCAGACGATTGCTATAGCGCCACCTTTGGGCCGATCACTACGATTTTTTCACACAGATCTTCTGCTGTCTACTTCTACAGCTGTGCAAAGTTTCATAAAACGTGGCTGAGCGGTTTAGGCTGTATAAGTCGATTTTGGCGGAATAATAATAATAATAATAAAACTAACAATTACAATAGGTTGTCTTGGACTTCGTCCTCGACACCCTAATAATAAAACTAACAATAACAATAGGTTGTCTTGCACTTCGTGCTCGACACCCTAATAATTAAAGCTGCAAGCAGCGATTACCGGGTGTCGAGGCTTGTGCAGACGAGGCAGACCAGTAAGACCAGTAAGACTTTTACAGATTTTATACAGTTGATGAGGTTGGAACGGCCTCAGCTTAATTGCGGTGATTTAGCCTTCAATGTTTTAAGAAAGTGTATCAAAGTCAGGGTTCAGCAGTTACGCTCGTTTAACGCTTTAAAATAGAATCATAACTGGCACAGCATTTAGACACACACGGTAGTGACAAGTGCATTGCATCAACATTGCAAACAGTTTGGTCAGTTTGGTGTTGTTTTAAATCAAGGAATAAGCTGAAAGTTAATCATACAGTATGAAGATAATGATAGTAAGAGTGGTTCAATGGGATTGGAATCATGGCATCCTAACTGTTTTGAGCCTCTGGTAGCCATGTTTTTGGGCATAATTGGAAATGTGAGAAATGTATCTTGTTCAGAATGTTATGCTGAACAACTTTTGTATCATACTCAAGATGATAGGAGTCCACATAGAGTTTTGAAAACCCATTTTAAGCCGATTTTGACGGTTTTCTGCCTCTGGCGGCCAGGTTGTTGCGGATAGTAAAATTATGAGAATGCTATCCTGTTCAGAATTTCATGCCCAACAACATTTATATTGGACTCAAGATCATAGGAATCCATACGTATGTCGAAAAACGCATTTACGTCCATTACGACAGTTTTACGCCTCTGGCGGCCATTTTGTTGTACCAAAATTGAAAAAGTGAAGATGTCATCTTGTTCAAATTTTGATGCCCAACAACATTTTTATTGGACTCAAGATCATAGGAGTCCATCCTGATATCGACAAACCCATTTATGTCTATTCGGACCGTTTTTTGCCTCTGGCGGCCATGTTGTTTCCCCAAAATCGAAAAAGTGGAAACGTCATCTTGTTCAGAATGTCATGCCCAACAACCTTTCTATTGGACTCAAGATCATAGGAGTCCTTATTGATATCGAAAAACGCATTTACGTCAATACGACAGTATTTAGCCTCTGGTGGCCATTTTGTTTCACCAAATGGAACATTTGACAATTTTATCTTGTTCAGAATTTCATGCCCAACAACTTATTAATTGGGTTTAAGATCATAGGAATCCATACTGATGTTGGAAAACGCATTTACGTCCATTTTGACCGTTTTTAGCCTCTGGCGGCCATGTTGTTTCACCAAAATTGAAAATGTGGAAACGTCATCTTGTTCAGAATTACATGCCCAACAACTTTTTAATTTTACTCAAGATCATAGGAGACCGTCTTAATGTCGAATATAGCATTTAAAGCCATTCGGACAGTTTTTTGCATCTGGCGGCCATTTTGTTTTTTTAAATCAACTTAATTTTACTTGGGCAGTTGGAGTTTATGACCCTGATTATTTCACAGTTGGTCCCGCTCAAATCAAACAATCTGTCTAGGAGCTATGGTCATTTTAGCCATAACCACGCCCTTTTTGATGCCACGCCCCAATTGAAAAACGATGGGTGCCATCTTATTTTGAATTTAATTCTAAGCAACTTTGTAATTGGGTTCAAGATCATAGGACTCTATCTTGATGTCATTATAAGCATTTTAGTTTTTCGGCCACACCCCTCTCGACTTTCATGGCTACTATTGGCTATTTATTTTAGTGTACAGACTTCATTTCCCGTCATATGAAGGATATAGGTCTATAGATGATGTCTGCCAAAGGATTTATGTCTATCTCAAAGAACCTAGGATTCTTAGGGATTTTAGTGTTTTTCACAAAATTCAAAATGGCGGAAAATCTATCCTGACGGACGTCATAGGTTCTTGAGGCAGATTTGTTCAGCATGTGAAGATGCATATATGGTCAAAGTTTCATGACTGTAGGTCATAGGGGTCAGGTGATATGCTTGTTCAAAGTTTGCATTTTCAGACGATTGCTATAGCGCCACCTTTGGGTTAATCAGTGCAAATTTGTTCACACAGATCTTATGTTGGCACCCTCTACAGATGTACAAAGTTTCATAAAATGCGACACAGCGGTTTAGGCTGTGTAAATCGATTTTAACGGAATAATAATAATAATAATAATAATAATAATAATAATAATAATAATAATAATAATAATAATAAAACTAACAATTACAATAGGTTGTCTTGCACTTCGTGCTCGACACCCTAATAATAAAACTAACAATTACAATAGGTTGTCTTGCACTTCGTGCTCGACACCCTAATAATAAAACTAACAATTACAATAGGTTGTCTTGCACTTCGTGCTCGACACCCTAATAATAATTAGGGACGCACCGATACTGATACCAGTACTCGGGCTCTATACTGTGCTCATGTACTCGTACTTGTAGAACTTCTCCGATACAACCACCCGATACCACTTTACGCAACGTGACGTAACGTTGAAGAGCCAGTGAACCCAAAACGTTATTTCTTTTTTTTTAATGTACGTGGTAATTTGTCCTATATGACCGTCAACACAGTAATATAGTCCATTGTCTCACTGTTACTGAAGTAAGTCCCCAATTTAGAGAAAAAAGGGGCGCCGGCGGCGCGGTTGGTGTGGACGTGGTGAGCTCTGTCTGGGCAGCGGTGACGGTGGCGTCCGAGAGAGAGCTGAGCTTCTCATCACTTATTGTAGAACGCTACGGTGTGGGTGGACGGTGAAGCTCCGTCTGAGCAGCGATGGATTTAATACCCGATTCCCGGACACCTATAGTATAGCGCTACGGTGTGTGGCGCATTTCATATTCAACATCGCTCATTATAACGCTCATACACAACGACTGTACTAAAAAAGTATCACAAAGTTGCCGTGGGCCGTTAAACTTTAATGGCATCATTACGTACTCATATCGGTACTCAGTATCGACGAGAACCCAAATGTAAGTACTTGTCCTTGTACTTGGTCTGAGAACAAGTAGAATTGGTGCATCCCTAATAATAATCATAATGGTTACGCAAGCTTAGAAAGTAAAAGAATGCAAACATATTTACATGATCTGTGATTCCTGTCCCCCATGCCACATAGCATCTCAACCACCATGTGACGCCTCATTGAATTATGCAAAAAGGACTGTGGGTCTTTCTCCTCTCGCTCAGCCTTATAAGTTATCAAGTGTAGAACAGGACATCTTCCTCCAGTTCAGCTTCAACACAAACCATGTTCTCTGTAGCTGTACTGCTGCTGCTCCTGGCTGCTGGCTCTGGTGAGGATTCATGAGAAAACATCCAACTAAAAAGAAAACATATTAATTCATAGTTTAAGTCGCTCATTTATTACCAAAATCTTATATTCTCTACAGGTGTGAAATGTGAACAACTTACTCAGCCAGAGTCCCTGACTATCCGACCTGGTCAACCTCTGACCATCCGCTGTCAGGTCTCTTATTCTGTTAGTAGCTACTACACAGCTTGGATCAGACAACCTGATGGAAACGGACTAGAATGGATTGGCATGATAAGTACTGGGGGCAAATACCAGAAAGACTCCCTAAGTAGTCAATTCAGTCTTGCAGTTGACGGCTCCAGTAAAACAGTCACTTTGCAAGGCCAAAACATGCAGCCTGGAGACTCAGCTGTGTATTACTGTGCTAGAAACCCACAGCGTTACAAACTGTTGTAAAGGACGAACAAAAACCCTTCACCCATGAGGTGTTATAACATGAACCCTCCAGAGGGGGAGCTGTAAACTAAACTCATCATTCAAAATAGATTATTTTAATCATGAACATCAGCTGATAAATACAGTGATAGCTGAATGCCAAGCTCTCCTAAACTATTAATAAACTTTTTTATTAATTGATCAGTAAATAAATGTTAGACTGCTAGGCCTACTGACTGACTTACTGACCAATTTGTTAAAAATATATGAACTGGGAAAATATATTTTGTTCACAACTCATGCAGCTATTTTTCTTTTGAAGATATTTACCTGGTTTGCTATCATAATTTGTGTTAAACTATTACCATGAAATATATTTCCTTTTTGTTTTTCATTTAAATTTAAATTAACAGAGTTGCCGTAGACATTTTCACAGCTGGATTTGGAAACATATCAGCAGCCAGACATATATAATTGTATTACAATACACAAAACATAAATATAACAAGTTTCTATTTGGCAAATAACATGCTTTACAAAACCACAAATGTAGACCTGCATATACAATTTTATTAAAAGATAGAAAACATAACATGCTATTAAAAAACTAAAAAGGTATAACGCTGGGGCAAACAGGTGTTGGACTCAGCAGCAAGACTCGAGATGACAGGCAGGTAGAATCAGAGAGACTAGTCTTCACTGGAGCCAATGGATCGGTACACGGGTAGGCAGTAGAAATCAGGGCAAAGGTACAATAACGTGAGGCGAAAGAAGAGTCAAGAGGTCGAGATGCGGTCGAGAGGATATTCAATAAGTCACTGGGAAGATAACGCTGGAACGCTTGACACGGAGGTACAAAGACGAGCTGGCCCAGAAGGAGGGAAACACACTGACTAAATCCACTAGGAGGGAACAGGTAATGAGGGACAGGCGAAAACAACCAAAGTGAAGGGGAACGATCACAGGCGGGAAACACAGGGGCAAGGAGCGACGCATCTGGAACGAGAGGAGAAGCGAGTAAAACAAAGTAACACAGAAAACAATGACAGAATGAAGGAAACAAAAACACATAACTAAAGGAGCAGGGCGAGACGTGACAAAAGGTAAGCCTAAATATATCATGTTAAATACAAGACAGACAGCATACACACAATAACAAAACAGTGTTTATTCTAACTTAACATTTTAAATTATATCATTAATATTTTTAAATAAAAGCCAATATTAATAATGACATTTAAAATAATAAATCATAATAACACTTTTTTAAACAAAAATAGAGTAACAATATTGCTAATAATTATAATTATAGTGTGTACGTTTACTTACACACTGTAATTATAATAAAATAATACAAAGATGTGTAAATGATCTGCTGTTCCTGTCCCCCATGTCACGTAGCATCTCTACCACCATGTGACGCCTCATTGAATTATGCAAAAAGGACTGTGGGTCTTTCTCCATCTGCTCAGCCTGATAAGTTGTCAAGCGTAGAACAGGAGATTTTCTTTAATCATGATGATTCAATATCTTTTCATTTTATTATTTTATACTTACACCCTAGTGGAGAAATAGAAGAATCCACTCATTATTAACCTTATCCTCATTAGGATTAGCATTGTTTTGTTCTGAAACTTTACATAGAAGGGCAGTTTAGACTAACTGAAAACACAGTCTGGTAACTTGAGAAGCAGAATCAGTTGATGTTACAGAATATGTGCAGGGAAGGTTTCAGGTGCTGTGACCATAAATACCTGTGGAGACAAAGCAGCACTGAGTCAAAGTACTTAGCTACTTTGCTCTGGCTTAAAACAGACTTTATTCTCACGTAACATTTTAAAATATACCAATGATAGGATAATAAAGATGCAAAAAAATGACAACTTAAACAATATATAAAATAGTTACAATATTACTGCATAATAATAATAACAATGGTTAAGGAAGCTTAGAAACTAAATTAATGCAAACATATGTTAATGATCTGCTATTCCTGTCCCCCATATCACTTAACATTTCAACCACCATGTGACGCCTCATTGAATTATGCAAAAAGGACCGTGGGTCTTTCTCCTCTCACTCAGCCTTATAAGTTATCAAGTGTAGAACAGGACATCTCTCTCCAGTTCAGCTTCAACACAAACCATGTTCTCTGTAGCTGTACTGCTGCTGCTCCTGGCTGCTGGCACTGGTGAGGCTTCATGAGAAAACATCCAACTAATAAGAAAACATATTGATTCATAGTTTAAGTTGCTCATTTATGACCAAAATATTATATTCTCTACAGGTGTAAAATGTGAACAGCTTACTCAGCCAGAGTCTCTGACTATCCGACCTGGTCAACCTCTGACCAACCGCTGTCAGGTCTCTTATTCTGTTAGTAGCTACTACGCAGCTTGGATCAGACAACCTGATGGAAGCGGACTGGAATGGATTGGACGGATTTATACTGGGGGCAAAAATGTGAAAGACTCCCTAAGTAGTAAATTCAGTCTTGCCGTTGATGGCTCCAGTAACACAGTAACTTTGCAAGGACAAACCATGCAGCCTGGAGACTCAGCTGTGTATTACTGTGCCAGAGACCCACAGCGTTACAAACTGTTGTAAAGGATGAACAAAAACCCTTCACCCATGAGGTGTTATAACATGATCCCTCCAGAGGAGGAGCTCTAAACCAATGTCATTTAAAATAAATTATTTTAATCATGAACATCAGTTTATAGCTGAATGCCAAAGTTTCTTGTACAACTATAAAAAAACTAACATTAACTGATGGGTTGCTCAGAAATGTACTGACTTACTTACTAGTTGTTATGTTGAAACAGGAACATATTTTTTCTTCAGAGGTCATGAAGATATTTTTCTCTTTAAGATATATAACCTGTTTGCAATCATGTATTTTTTAAAATAAGACTATCAATTATGGTTTAATTTTAATCTTCTATTCATTAAACTTCTACAGTTTAGATAAACAGTTAGCGTATAGATCGTCTGACCGGGACCAGGAGACAATGGCATCAGCCAGACATTGAACGTGTTATAACAAGACAGACGGAATACACAAAACATGTTAAACACTAGGCAGACAACATACACACAACAACACAAAGTTAAGATTTCTTTTAAAATGACTAAAACAGATCCAAATCCCAGAGGTGTTTGGTGTTATGGTGGTTTGTGAGGGATTTGAATTCTCCAAGGGATAACTTTTCCTCTAAGTTCGGGTCTTTGTCCAGGCAGTTCCAAGCAGAGGGAGCAGAGGACTGGAAGGCCTTCACCCCAGTTCAGTGTGCACCGTAGGGACTCATCATTCACTAATTCCCTGTGGCCTTAGGCTATGACACAACATGGAGGAACGATACTGTGCTCATGTGCTCGTACTTCTCAGATACAACCACCCGATACCACTTTACGCAACGTGACGTAACGTTGAAGAACCAATGAACCCAAAACGTTCTTTATTTATTTTTAAACGTGGTAATTTGTCCTATATGACCGTCAACACAGTAATATAGTCCATTGTCTCACTGTTACTGAAGTAAGTCCCCAATGTAGAGAAAAAAGGGGCGCCGACGGCGCGGTTGGTGTGGACGTGGTGAGCTCTGTCTGGGCAGCGGTGACGGCGGCGTCCGAGAGAGAGCTGAGCTTCTCATCACTTATTGTAGAACACTACGGTGTGGGTGGACGGTGAAGCTCCGTCTGAGCAGCGATGGATTTAATACCCGATTCCCGGACACCTATAGTATAGCGCTACGGTGTGTGGCGCATTTCATATTCAACATCGCTCATTATAACGCTCATACACAACGACTGTACTAAAAAAAAAGTATCACAAAGTTGCCGTGGGCCGTTAAACTTTAATGGCATCATTACGTACTCATATCGGTACTCAGTATCGACGAGAACCCAAATGTAAGTACTTGTCCTTGTACTTGGTCTGAGAACAAGTAGAATTGGTGCATCCCTAATAATAATCATAATGGTTACGCAAGCTTAGAAAGTAAAAGAATGCAAACATATTTACATGATCTGTGATTCCTGTCCCCCATGTCACATAGCATCTCAACCACCATGTGACGCCTCATTGAATTATGCAAAAAGGACTGTGGGTCTTCCTCCTCTCGCTCAGCCTTATAAGTTATCAAGTGTAGAACAGGACACCTCTCTCCAGTTCAGCTTCAACACAAACCATGTTCTCTGTAGCTGTACTGCTGCTGCTCCTGGCTGCTGGCACTGGTGAGGCTTCATGAGAAAACATCCAACTAATAAGAAAACATATTGATTCATAGTTTAAGTTGCTCATTTATGACCAAAATATTATATTCTCTACAGGTGTAAAATGTGAACAGCTTACTCAGCCAGAGTCTCTGACTATCCGACCTGGTCAACCTCTGACCATCCGCTGTCAGGTGTCTTATTCTGTTAGTAGCTACTACACAGCTTGGATCAGACATCCTGATGGAAATGGACTGGAATGGATTGGATGGATAAGTACTGGGGGAAAAAGAGTGAAAGACTCTCTAAGTAGTAAATTTAGTCTGGCAGTTGATGGCTCCAGTAACACAGTTACTTTGCAAGGACAAAACATGCAGCCTGGAGACTCAGCTGTGTATTACTGTGCCAGACAGCCACAGTGTTACAAACTGTTGTAAAGGATAAACAAAAACCTTTCACCCATGAGATGTTATAACATGATCCCTCCAGAGGAGGAGCTCTAAACCAATGTCATTTAAAATAAATTATTTTACTCATGAACATCAGTTTATAGCTGAATGCCAAAGTTTCTTGTACAACTATAAAAAAACTAACATTAACTGATGAGTTGCTCAGAAATGTACTGACTTACTTACTAGTTGTTATGTTGAAACAGGAACATATATTTTCTTCAGAGGTCATGCAGCTAGTTTGCAATCATTTCTTTTTTTTAACAAGACTATCAATTATGGTTTAATTTTAATATTGTATTCATTAAACATTTACATTTTAGATCAACAATTAACGTATAGATCGTCTGACCGGGACCAGGAGACAATGGCATCAGCCAGACATTTAACATGTTATAACAAGACAGACGGAATACCCAAAAACATGTTAAACACTAGGCAGACAACATACACACAACAACACAAAGTTAAGATTTCTTTTAATATGACTAAAACAGATCCAACTTCCAGAGGTGTTTGGTAGCATGGTGGTTTGTGAGGGATATGAATTATACAAGGGAGAACTATCCCTCCAGGTTTAGGTCTTTGTCCATGCAGTTCCAAGCAGAGAGAGCAGAGGACTAGAAGGCCTTCACCCCAGTTCAGTGTGGACCATAGGGACACATCATTCACATACTCCCTGTGGCCGTAGGCTATGACACAACACGGAGGAACGTGTAAGCAACCCTAGTAGAAAAATAGAATGATCCGCTCATCACTAGAATATTCACATAATAAGGAGTATCGTTGTTTAATTCTGAAACGTGACAATAGAAAGGCAGTTTTGACTAATTAAAAATATAGTCTAGTAACTTTGAGATGCAGAATCAGTTGATGTTACAGAATATGTGCAGGGAAGGTTTCAGGTGCTGTGACCATAAATACATGTGGAGGCAAAGCAGCACTGAGTCAAAGTACTTAGTTACATTGCTCTGGGTTAAAACAGACTTTATTCTAATGTAACATTTTAAAATATATTAATGTTGGGATGAAAAAGATGCAAAAAACTAATAAAAATAATAATGCATAATAATAATAACAATGGCTAAGGAAGCTTCGAAACTAAAAAATGCAAACATATGTATATGATCTGTGATTCCTGTCCCCCAGCATCTCAACCAACATGTGATGCCTCAATGAATTATGCAAAAAGGACTGTGGGTCTTTCTCCTCTTGCTCAGCCTTATAAGTTGTCAAGTGTAGAACAGGACTTCTCCTTCCAGTTCAGCTTCAACACAAACCATGTTCTCTGTAGCTGTACTGTTGCTGCTCCTGGCTGCTGGCTCTGGTGAGGCTTCATGAGAAAACATATTGATTCATAGTTTAAGTAGCTCATTTATGACCAAAAGCTTCTATCCTCTGCAGGTGTGAAATGTGAACAGCTTACTCAGCCAGAGTCCCTGACTATCCGACCTGGTCAACCTCTGACCATCCGCTGTCAGGTCTCTTATTCTGTTAGTAGCTACTGGACAGCTTGGATCAGACAACCTGATGGAAACGGACTAGAATGGATTGGCATGATAAGTACTGGGAACAAATACCAGAAAGACTCCCTAAGTAGTCAATTCAGTCTTACCCTTGACGAGGCCAGTAAAACAGTCACTTTGCAAGGCCAAAACATGCAGCCTGGAGACTCAGCTGTGTATTACTGTGCTAGAGACCCACAGCGTTACAAACTGTTGTAAAGGACGAACAAAAACCCTTCACCCATGAGGTGTTATAACATGAACCCTCCAGAGGGGGAGCTGTAAACTAAACTCATCATTCAAAATAGATAATTTTAATCATGAACATCAGATGATAAATACAGTGATAGCGGAATGCCAAGCTCTCCTAAACTATTAATAAACTTTTTTAATAATTGATCAGTAAATAAATGTTAGACTGCTAGGCCTACTGACTGACTTACTGACCAATTTGTTAAAAATATATGAACAGGGAAAATACATTTTGTTCACAACTCATGCAGCTATTTTTCTTGTGAAGATATTTACCTGGTTTGTAGTCATAATTTGTGTTAAACTATTACTATGAAATATATTTCCTTTTTGTTTTTCATTTAAATTTAAATTAACAGAGTTGCCGTAGACATTTTCACAGCTGGATCTGGAAACATATCAGCAGCCAGACATATATAATTGTATTACAATACACAAAACATACATATAACACGTTTCTATTTGGCAAATAACATGCTTTACAAAACCACACATGTAGACCTGCATATACAATTTTAGTAAAAGATAGAAAACATAACATGCTATTAAAAAACTAAAAAGGTGTAACGCTGGGGCAAACAGGCGTTGGACTCAGAAGCAAGACTCGAGACGACAGGCAGGTAGAATCAGAGAGACTAGTCTTTACTGGAGCCAATGGATCGGTACACGGGTAGGCAGTAGAAACCAGGGAAAAGGTACAGTAACGTGAGGCGAAAGAAGAGTCAAGACGTCGAGATGCGGTCGAGAGGATATTCAATAGATCACTGGGAAGGTAACGCTGGAACGCTTGACACGGAGGTACAAAGACGAGCTGGCCCAGAAGGAGGGAAACACACTGACTAAATCCACTAGGAGGGAACAGGTAATGAGGGACAGGTGAAAACAACCAACATGAAGGGGAACGAACACAGGCAGGAAACACAGGGGCAGGGAGCGACGCATCTGGAACGAGAGGAGAAGCGAGTAAAACAAAGTAACACAGAAAACAATGACAGAATGAAGGAAACAAAAACACATAACTGAGGGAGCAGAGCGAGATGTGACAAAAGGTAGGCTGAAATATATCATGTTAAATACAAGACAGAGAACATACACCCAATACAAAAATGGTGTTTATTCTAACTTAACATTTAAATGATATTAATGTTATTTTTAAATAAAAGCCAATATTAATAATGATATTTATAATAATAAATCATAATAACACTGTTTAAATATAAATGTAGCAACAATATTGATAATAATTATATTTACAGTGTGTTTGTTTAATTACACACTATAATTATAATAAAGGAATACAAAAATGTGTAAATGATCTCCTGTTCCTGTCCCCCTTATAACTTAGCATCTCTACCACCAAGTGACGCCTCATTGAGTTATGCAAAAAGGACTGTGGGTCTTTCTCCACCCACTCAGTCTGATGAGTTGTCTTGCATAGAACAGGACATTTTCTTTAATCATGATGATTAAATATATTTCCATTTTATAAGCACACTCTAATAGAGAAATAGAAGGATCCACTCATTATTAACCTCATCATCATTAGAATTAGCATTGTTTTGGTCTGAAACTTTACACAGAAGGGCAGTTTTGACTAACTGAAAAAAGAGTCTGGTAACTTGAGAAGCAGAATCAGTTGATGTTACAGAATATGTGCTGGGAAGGTTTCAGGTGCTGTGACTATAAATACATGTGGAGGCAAAGCAGCACTGAGTCAAAGTACTTAGTTACTTTGCTCTGGCTTAAAACAGACTTTATTCTCATGTAAAAATAAAAAATATACTAATGATAGGATAAAAAAGAGGCAAAACACTGAAAAACGAAACAATATATAAAATTGTTACAATAATACTGCATAATAGTAATAACAATGGTTAAGGAAGTTTAGAAACTAAAATAATGCAAACATATGTAAATGAGCCGCGATTCCTGTACCCCATATCACATAGCATTTCAACCACCATGTGACGCCTCATTGAATTATGCAAAAGGTTTGTGGGTCTTTCTCCTCTCGCTCAGCCTTATAAGTTATCAAGTGTAGAACAGGACATCTCCCTCCAGTTCAGCTTCAACACAAACCATGTTCTCTGTAGCTGTACTGCTGCTGCTCCTGGCTGCTGGCTCTGGTGAGGCTGAATGAGAAAACATCCAACTAATAAGAAAACAAATTGATTCTTAGTTTAAGACGCTAATTTATGACCAAAATATTATACTCTCTACAGGTGTGAAATGTGAACAGCTTACTCAGCCAGAGTCTCTGACTATCCGACCTGGTCAACCTCTGACCATCCGCTGTCAGGTCTCTTATTCTGTTAGTAGCACCAGCTACGGTACACATTGGATCAGACAACCTGATGGAAATGGACTGGAGTGGATTGGAAGGTTTTATAATGGGGTCAAAAGAGTCAAAGACTCCCTAAGTAGTAAATTCAGTCTAGCTGTTGACAGCTCCAGTAACACAGTTACTTTGCAAGGACAAAACATACAGCCTGGAGACTCAGCTGTGTATTATTGTGCCAGAGAGCCACAGTGGTACAAACTGTTATGAAGGACGAACAAAAACCCTTCATCCATGAGATGTTTAAACATGAACCCTCCAGAGGGGGAGCTCTAAACCAACATCATCATCTAACATATTGTTTTACTCATGAACATTAGCTAACAAATTTAGTGATAGCTAAAGGCTAAATAGACCAATATTAAATAAATCTTCTTTAGTATATTTATTGATAATTAAATCCATCAGTCTGTGACAGAGTTTCTGACAGAGTTACTGACTCAGTTGTTGATTATACATAAAGAGGGCCAATTTATTCACTTGAAAGTCATACTGATGTTTTTATTGTGAAGATGATTAAGTGGCTTGCTTTCATACTTTCCTTTAAGAATTTACCTTTTTAGTATATATTTAAATTCATTTATTTATTTCACTTACCGCAGTTATAGATTATTTTGAATGGGACCTCAAAAACATAGCAACAGCCTGACTGTAACATTTTATTACAACACAAAGTACACATAATATGTTATTGAAATACAGAAAACAAACATCATTTTATCAAACAATTAGATGGTAAACACAAGACAGACGGCGTACACACATCAACAACAGAAGGTTCAGATCTCTTTTGAAATGACTAAAACAGATCCAAATCCCAGAGGTGTTTGGTGTTATGGTGGTTTGTGAGGGATTTGAATTATCCAAGGGAGAACTGTTCCTCCAAGTTCAGGTCTTTGTCCATGCAGTACCAAGCAGAGGGAGCAGGGGACTAGAAGGCCTTCACCCCAGTTCAGTGTGGACCGTAGGGACACATCATTCACATACTCCCTGTGGCCTTAGGCTATGACACAACATGGAGGAACGTGTAAGCAACCCTAGTAGAAAAATAGAATGATCCGCTCATTACTAGAATATTGCCATAATTAGGAGTATCATTGTTAAATTCTGAAACGTGACAATAGAAAGGCAGTTTTGACTAATTAAAAATATGGTCTAGTAACTTTGAGATGCAGAATCAGTTGATGTTACAGAATATGTGCAGGGAGGGTTTCAGGTGCTGTGACCATAAATAGCTGTGGAGGCAAAGCAGCACTGAGTCAAAGTACTTACAGTAGTTACTTTGCTCTGGCTTAAAACAGACTTTATTCTCATGTAACATTTCAAAATATACTAATGATAGGATGATAAAGATGCAGAAAAATGAAAAATGAAAAAATATATAAAATAGTTACAATAATACTGCATAATAATAATAACAATGGTTAAGGAAGCTTAGAAACTAAAATAATGCAAACATATGTAAATGATCTGCTATTCCTGTCCCCCATGTCACGTAACATTTCAACCACCATGTGACGCCTCATTGAATTATGCAAAAGGACTGTGTGTCTTTCTCCTCTCGCTCAGCCTTATAAGTTATCAAGTGTAGAACAGGACATCTTCCTCCAGTTCAGCTTCAACACAAACCATGTTCTCTGTAGCTGTACTGCTGCTGCTCCTGGCCGCTGGCTCTGGTGAGGCTGAATGAGAAAACATCCAACTAATAAGAAAACATATTGATTCATAGTTGAAGTTGCTCATTTATGACCAAAATATTTTATTCTCTACAGGTGTGAAATGTGAACAGCTTACTCAGCCAGAGTCTCTGACTATCCGACCTGGTCAACCTCTGACCATCCGCTGTCAGGTCTCTTATTCTGTTAGTAGCTACTGGACACATTGGATCAGACAACCTGATGGAAACGGACTAGAATGGATTGGGCGGATTAGTACCGGGGGCAAAACAGTGAAAGACTCTCTAAGTAGTAAATTCAGTCTTGCAGTTGATGGCTCCAGTAAAACAGTTACTTTGCAAGGACAAAACATGCAGCCTGGAGACTCAGCTGTGTATTACTGTGCCAAAGACCCACAGCGTTACAAACGGTTGTAAAGGACGAACAAAAACCCTTCACCCATGAGGTGTTATAACATGATCTCTCCAGAGGAGGAGCTCTAAACCAATGTCATTTAAAATAAATTATTTTACTCATGAACATCTGTTTATAGCTGAATGCCAATATTTCTGGTACAACTATAAAAAAACTAACATTAACTGATGAGTTGCTCAGAAAGGTACTGACTTACTAACTGGTTGTTATGTTGAAACAGGAACATATATTTTCTTCAGAAGTCATGCAGCTATTTGTCTCTTTAAGATATATAACTGGTTTGCAATCATGTATTTTTTTAAAATAAGACTATCAATTATGGTTTAATTTTAATATTTTATTCATTAAACTTTTACATTTTAGATCAACAGTTAGCGTATAGATCGTCTGACCGGGACCAGGAGACAATGGCATCAGCCAGACATTTAACATGTTATAAAAAGACAGACGAAATACCCAAAACATGTTAAACACTAGGCAGACAACATACACACAACAACACAAAGTTACTATTTATTTTAAATGACTAAAACTGATCCAATTCCCAGAGGTGTTTGGTGTTATGGTGGTTTGTGAGGGATTTGAATTCTCCAAGGGAGATATTTTCCTTTAAGTTCAGGTCTTTGTCCATGCAGTTCAAAGCAGAGGGAGCAGAGGACTGGAAGGCCTTCACCCCAGTTCAGTGTGAACCGTGGGGACACATCATTCACAAATTCCCTGTGGCCGTAGGCTATGACACAACACGGAGGAACGATACTGTGCTCATGTACTCGTACTTGTAAAACTTCTCAGATACAACCACCCGATACCACTTTATTCAACGTGACGTAACGTTGAAGTGCCAGTGAACCCAAAAAGTTATTTCTTTTTTTTTAATGTACGTGGTAATTTGTCCTATATGACCGTCAACACAGTAGTATAGTCCATTGTCTCACTGTTACTGAAGTAAGTCCCCAAATGTAGATAAAAAAGGGGCGCCGGCTGCGCGGTTGGTGTGGACGTGGTGAGCTTTATCAGCGCAGCGGTGACGGCGGTGTCCGAGAGAGAGAGCTGAGCTTTTCATCACTTATTGTAGAACGCTACGGTGTGGGTGGACGGTGAAGCTCCGTCTGAGCAGCGATGGATTTAATACCCGATTCCCGGACACCTATAGTATAGCGCTACGGTGTGTGGCGCATTTCATATTCAACATCGCTCATTATAACGCTCATACACAACGACTGTACTAAAAAAGTATCACAAAGTTTCCGTGGGCCTTTAAACTTTAATGGCATCATTACGTACTCATATCGGTACTCAGTATCGACGAGAACCCAAATGTAAGTACTTGTCCTTGTACTTGGTCTGAGAACAAGTAGAATTGGTGCATCCCTAATAATAATCATAATGGTTATGCAAGCTTAGAAAGTAAAAGAATGCAAACATATTTACATGATCTGTGATTCCTGTCCCCCATGTCACATAGCATCTCAACCACCATGTGACGCCTCATTGAATTATGCAAAAAGGACTGTGGGTCTTTCTCCTCTCGCTCAGCCTTATAAGTTATCAAGTGTAGAACAGGACATCTTCCTCCAGTTCAGCTTCAACACAAACCATGTTCTCTGTAGCTGTACTGCTGCTGCTCCTGGCTGCTGGCTCTGGTGAGGATTCATGAGAAAACATCCAACTAAAAAGAAAACATATTAATTCATAGTTTACGTCGCTCATTTATGACCAAAATCTTATATTCTCTACAGGTGTGAACTGTGAACAACTTACTCAGCCAGAGTCCCTGACTATCCGACCTGGTCAACCTCTGACCATCCGCTGTCAGGTCTCTTATTCTGTTAGTAGCTACTACACAGCTTGGATCAGACAACCTGATGGAAACGGACTAGAATGGATTGGCATGATAAGTACTGGGGGCAAATACCAGAAAGACTCCCTAAGTAGTCAATTCAGTCTTGCAGTTGACGGCTCCAGTAAAACAGTCACTTTGCAAGGCCAAAACATGCAGCCTGGAGACTCAGCTGTGTATTACTGTGCTAGAAACCCACAGCGTTACAAACTGTTGTAAAGGACGAACAAAAACCCTTCACCCATGAGGTGTTATAACATGAACCCTCCAGAGGGGGAGCTGTAAACTAAACTCATCATTCAAAATAGATTATTTTAATCATGAACATCAGCTGATAAATACAGTGATAGCTGAATGCCAAGCTCTCCTAAACTATTAATAAACATTTTTATTAATTGATCAGTAAATAAATGTTAGACTGCTAGGCCTACTGACTGACTTACTGACCAATTTGTTAAAAATATATGAACTGGGAAAATATATTTTGTTCACAACTCATGCAGCTATTTTTCTTTTGAAGATATTTACCTGGTTTGCTATCATAATTTGTGTTAAACTATTACCATGAAATATATTTCCTTTTTGTTTTTCATTTAAATTTAAATTAACAGAGTTGCCGTAGACATTTTCACAGCTGGATTTGGAAACATATCAGCAGCCAGACATATATAATAGTATTACAATACACCAAAACATAAATATAACAAGTTTCTATTTGGCAAATAACATGCTTTACAAAACCACAAATGTAGACCTGCATATACAATTTTATTAAAAGATAGAAAACATAACATGCTATTAAAAAACTAAAAAGGTATAACGCTGGGGCAAACAGGTGTTGGACTCAGCAGCAAGACTCGAGATGACAGGCAGGTAGAATCAGAGAGACTAGTCTTCACTGGAGCCAATGGATCGGTACACGGGTAGGCAGTAGAAATCAGGGCAAAGGTACAATAACGTGAGGCGAAAGAAGAGTCAAGAGGTCGAGATGCGGTCGAGAGGATATTCAATAAGTCACTGGGAAGATAACGCTGGAACGCTTGACACGGAGGTACAAAGACGAGCTGGCCCAGAAGGAGGGAAACACACTGACTAAATCCACTAGGAGGGAACAGGTAATGAGGGACAGGTGAAAACAACCAACGTGAAGGGGAACGATCACAGGCGGGAAACACAGGGGCAAGGAGCGACGCATCTGGAACGAGAGGAGAAGCGAGTAAAACAAAGTAACACAGAAAACAATGACAGAATGAAGGAAACAAAAACACATAACTAAAGGAGCAGGGCGAGACGTGACAAAAGGTAGGCCTAAATATATCATGTTAAATACAAGACAGACAGCATACACACAATAACAAAACAGTGTTTATTCTAACTTAACATTTTAAATTATATCATTAATATTTTTAAATAAAAGCCAATATTAATAATGATATTTAAAATAATAAATCATAATAACACTTTTTTAAACAAAAATGGAGTAACAATATTGCTAATAATTATAATTATAGTGTGTACGTTTACTTACACACTGTAATTATAATAAAATAATACAAAGATGTGTAAATGATCTGCTGTTCCTGTCCCCCATGTCACGTAGCATCTCTACCACCATGAGACGCCTCATTGAATTATGCAAAAAGGACTGTGGGTCTTTCTCCATCTGCTCAGCCTGATAAGTTGTCAAGCGTAGAACAGGAGATTTTCTTTAATCATGATGATTCAATATCTTTTCATTTTATTATTTTATACTTACACCCTAGTGGAGAAATAGAAGAATCCACTCATTATTAACCTTATCCTCATTAGGATTAGCATTGTTTTGTTCTGAAACTTTACATAGAAGGGCAGTTTTGACTAACTGAAAACACAGTCTGGTAACTTGAGAAGCAGAATCAGTTGATGTTACAGAATATGTGCAGGGAAGGTTTCAGGTGCTGTGACTATAAATACCCGTGGAGACAAAGCAGCACTGAGTCAAAGTACTTAGCTACTTTGCTCTGGCTTAAAACAGACTTTATTCTCACGTAACATTTTAAAATATACCAATGATAGGATAATAAAGATGCAAAAAAATGACAACTTAAACAATATATAAAATAGTTACAATATTACTGCATAATAATAATAACAATGGTTAAGGAAGCTTAGAAACTAAATTAATGCAAACATATGTTAATGATCTGCTATTCCTGTCCCCCATATCACTTAACATTTCAACCACCATGTGACGCCTCATTGAATTATGCAAAAAGGACTGTGGGTCTTTCTCCTCTCACTCAGCCTTATAAGTTATCAAGTGTAGAACAGGACATCTCTCTCCAGTTCAGCTTCAACACAAACCATGTTCTCTGTAGCTGTACTGCTGCTGCTCCTGGCTGCTGGCACTGGTGAGGCTTCATGAGAAAACATCCAACTAATAAGAAAACATATTGATTCATAGTTTAAGTTGCTCATTTATGACCAAAATATTATATTCTCTACAGGTGTAAAATGTGAACAGCTTACTCAGCCAGAGTCTCTGACTATCCGACCTGGTCAACCTCTGACCATCCGCTGTCAGGTCTCTTATTCTGTTAGTAGCTACAGCACAGCTTGGATCAGACAACCTGATGGAAACGGACTGGAATGGATTGGGTGGATTAGTACTGGGGGCAAAACAGTGAAAGACTCTCTAAGTAGTAAATTCAGTCTTGCAGTTGATGGCTCCAGTAAAACAGTTACTTTGCAAGGACAAAACATGCAGCCTGGAGACTCAGCTGTGTATTACTGTGCCAGAGACCCACAGCGTTACAAACGGTTGTAAAGGACGAACAAAAACCCTTCACCCATGAGGTGTTATAACATGATCTCTCCAGAGGAGGAGCTCTAAACCAATGTCATTTAAAATAAATTATTTTACTCATGAACATCTGTTTATAGCTGAATGCCAATATTTCTGGTACAACTATAAAAAAACTAACATTAACTGATGAGTTGCTCAGAAATGTACTGACTTACAAACTAGTTGTTATGTTGAAACAGGAACATATATTTTCTTCAGAAGTCATGCAGCTATTTGTCTCTTTAAGATATATAACTGGTTTGCAATCATGTATTTTTTTGAAATAAGACTATCAATTATGGTTTAATTTTAATATTTTATTCATTAAACTTTTACATTTTAGATCAACAGTTAGCGTATAGATCGTCTGACCGGGACCAGGAGACAATGGCATCAGCCAGACATTTAACATGTTATAAAAAGACAGATGGAATACCCAAAACATGTTAAACACTAGGCAGACAACATACACACAACAACACAAAGTTAGTATTTATTTTAAATGGCTAAAACTGATCCAATTCCCAGAGGTGTTTGGTGTTATGGTGGTTTGTGAGGGATTTGAATTCTCCAAGGGATAACTTTTCCTTTAAGTTCAGGTCTTTGTCCATGCAGTTCAAAGCAGAGGGAGCAGAGGACTGGAAGGCCTTCACCCCAGTTCAGTGTGAACCGTGGGGACACATCATTCACATACTCCCTGTGGCCGTAGGCTATGACACAACACGGAGGGACGATACTGTGCTCATGTACTCGTACTTGTAAAACTTCTCAGATACAACCACCCCATACCACTTTATGCAACGTGACGTAACGTAGCCAGTGAACCCAAAAAGTTTTTTTTTTTTTTTTTATGTACGTGGTAATTTGTCCTATATGACCGTCAACACAGTAATATAGTCCATTGTCTCACTGTTACTGAAGTAAGTCCCCAAATGTAGATAAAAAAGGGGCACCGGCGGCGCGGTTGGTGTGGACGTGGTGAGCTCTGTCTGGGCAGCGGTGACGGCGGCGTCCGAGAGAGAGCTGAGCTTTTCATCACTTATTGTAGAACGCTACGGTGTGGGTGGATGGTGAAGCTCCGTCTGAGCAGCGATGGATTTAATACCCGATTCCCGGACACCTATAGTATATCGCTACGGTGTTTGGCGCATTTCATATTCAACATCGCTCATTATAACGCTCATACACAACGACTGTACTAAAAAAACTATCACAAAGTTGCCGTGGGCCGTTAAACTTTAATGGCATCATTACGTACTCATATCGGTACTCAGTATCGACGAGAACCCAAATGTAAGTACTTGTACTTGGTCTGAGAAAAAGTAGAATTGGTGCATCCCTAATAATAATCATAATGGTTACGCAAGGTTAGAAAGTAAAATAATGCAAACATATTTACATGATCTGCCGATTCCTGTCCCCCATGTCACGTAGCATCTCAACCACCATGTGATGCCTCATTGAATTATGCAAAAGGAATGTGGGTCTTTCTCCTCTCGCTCAGCCTTATAAGTTATCAAGTGTAGAACAGGACATCTCCCTCCAGTTCAGCTTCAACACAAACCATGTTCTCTGTAGCTGTACTGCTGCTGCTCCTGGCTGCTGGCTCTGGTGAGGATTCATGAGAAAACATCCAACTAATAAGAAAACATATTTATTCATAGTTTAAGTCATTCATTTATGACCAAAATCTTATATTCTCTACAGGTGTGAAATGTGAACAGCTTACTCAGCCAGAGTCTCTGACTATCCGACCTGGTCAACCTCTGACCATCCGCTGTCAGGTCTCTTATTCTGTTAGTACCTACTACACAGCTTGGATCAGACAACCTGATGGAAACGGACTGGAATGGATTGGCATGATGCGTACTGGGGGCAAATACCAGAAAGACTCCCTAAGTAGTCAATTCAGTCTTACCCTTGACGAGGCCAGTAAAACAGCCACTTTGCAGGGACAAAATATGCAGCCTGGAGACTCTGCTGTGTATTACTGTGCCAGAGACCCACAGCGTTACAAACTGTTGTAAAGGACGAACAAAAACCCTTTACCCATGAGGTGTTAAAACATCAACCCTCCAGAGGGGGAGCTCTAAACTAAACTCATCATTCAAAATAGATTATTTTTTTATCATGAACATCAGCTGATGAATACAGTGATAGTTGAATGCCAAAGTTTCTGGAACATCTATTAATTAATTAACGTTAATCGATCAATTGGTCAGAAAGTGAATGACTTACTTACTGACTTGATGTTCCATAAACAAGAAAATATATTTTGTTCACAAAACGACAGTTAACTTATAGATCGTCTGACCGGGACCAGAAGAAGATAGCATTAGCCAGACATATAAAATATTTATATTTAAATGATCATTAACAAAGTTGTCTTATAGATTTTCACAGCTGGACCTGGAGACATTGCAGCAGACAGATAATAAACCCAGTACATGTATTACAAGACAGAATACATACAACATGTTATTATTAGACAAAATATATCCTTTAAAACATTCCAAATGTAGACCTGCATATACAATTTTATTAAAAGAGATCAAACATAACATGTTATTAAAAGCTAAAAAGGTAGGCCTACAAATATCATGTTCCATACATGATAGACAGCAAACACACTATAACAAAGTTTAGATCTTAAAACAGCCTTTATTCCAATATAACATTTTAAATTATACTAATGTTACTTTTAATAATATAATATTTATAATAATAAATCTTAAAAACATCTTAAAAACACTTTAAAATAAAAAAGTAATAATAATATAAACAAGGATTATAATAATAGTGTGTAAGTAAATATACACACTATAAAATAATGCAAAAATCTGTAAATTATCTGTGATTCCTATCCCCAATGTCACGTACCATCTCAACCACCATGTGACGCCTCAATGAATTATGCAAAAGGTCTGTGGGTCTTTCTCCTCTCGCTCAGCCTTATAAGTTATCAAGTGTAGAACAGGACATCTCCCTCCAGTTCAGCTTCAACACAAACCATGTTCTCTGTAGCTGTACTGCTGCTGCTCCTGGCTGCTGGCTCTGGTGAGGCTTCATGAGGAATCATCCAACCAATAAGAAAACATATTGATTCATAGTTTAAGTCGCTCATTTATGACCAAAATCTTTTATTCTCTACAGGTGTGAAATGTGAACAGCTTACTCAGCCAGAGTCTCTGACTATCCGACCTGGTCAACCTCTGACAATCCCCTGTCAGGTCTCTTATTCTGTTAGTAGCTACGACACACATTGGATCAGATCACCTGATGGAAGCGGACTGGAATGGATTGGAGCGATTAATACTGGTTGGAAAGGAGTGAAAGATTCCCTGAGTAGTAAATTCAGTCTTATCCTTGACGTGAACAGTAAAACAGTTACTTTGCAAGGACAAAACATGCAGCCTGGAGACTCAGCTGTGTATTACTGTGCCAGAGACCCACAGTGTTACAAACTGTTGTAAAGGACGAACAAAAACCCTTCACCCATGAGGTGTTATAACATGAACCCTCCAGAGGAGGAGCTCTAAACTAAACTCATCATTCAAAATAGATTATTTTAATCATGAACATCAGCTAATAAATACAATGATAGTTGAATGCCAAAGTTTCTGGAACATCTATTAATTAATTAACGTTAATCGATCAATTGGTCAGAAAGTGAATGACTTACTTACTGACTTGTTGTTCTATATAAACAGGAAAATATATTTTGTTCACAAAACGACAGTTAATTTATAGATCGTCTGACCGGGACCAGAAGAAGATAGCATTAGCCAGACATATAAAATATTTATATTTAAATGATCATTAACAGAGTTGTCTTATAGATTTTCACAGCTGGACCTGGAGACATTGCAGCAGCCAGATAATAAAGCCAGTACATGTATTACAAGACAGAATACATACAACATGGTATTATTAGACAAAATATATCATTTAAAACATTCCAAATGTAGACCTGCATATAAAATGTTATTAAAAGAGAGAAAACTTAACATGTTATTAAAAGCTAAAAAGGTAGGCCTACATATATCATGTTCCATACATGAGAGACAGCAAACACACTATAACAAAGTTTAGATCTTAAAACAGCCGTTATTCTCATATAACATTTTAAATTATACTAATGTTACTTTTATTAATATAATATTTATAATAATAAATCTTAAAAACACTTTAAAATAAAAAAGTAATAATAATATAAACAAGGATTATAATAATAGTGTGTAAGTAAATATACACATTATAAAATAATGCAAAAATGTGTAAATGATCTGTGATTCCTATCCCCAATGTCACGTACCATCTCAACCACCATGTGACGCCTCAATGAATTATGCAAAAGGACTGTGGGTCTTTCTCCTCTCGCTCAGCCTTATAAGTTGTGAAGTGTAGAACAGGACATCTTCCTCCAGTTCAGTTTCAACACAAACCATGTTCTCTGTAGCTGTACTGCTGCTGCTCCTGGCTGCTGGCTCTGGTGAGGCTTCATGAGAAAACATCCAACCAAAAAGAAAATAAATTGATTCATAGTTTAAGTAGCTCATTTATGACCAAAATCTTTTATTTTCTACAGGTGTGAAATGTGAACAGCTTACTCAGCCAGAGTCTCTGACTAACCGACCTGGTCAACCTCTGACCATCCGCTGTCAGGTCTCTTACTCTGTTAGTAGCTGGAGGACACATTGGATCAGACAACCTGATGGAAACGGACTGGAATG
Source organism: Lota lota (assembly GCA_026745465.1). NCBI lineage: Eukaryota > Metazoa > Chordata > Actinopteri > Gadiformes > Lotidae > Lota > Lota lota. The sequence goes on along the minus strand of JACYXH010000069.1, from coordinate 2,639,768 downwards.
GATTGGACGGATTCGTACTGATGGCAAAAAAGTGAAAGACTCTCTAAGTAGTAAATTCAGTCTTGCCGTTGACGAGGCCAGTAAAACAGTTACTTTGCAAGGCCAAAACATGCAGCCTGGAGACTCCGCTGTGTATTACTGTGCCAGAGAGTCACAGTGTTACAAACTGTTGTAAAGGATGAACAAAAACCCTTCACCCATGAGGTGTTTTAACATGAACCCTCCAGAGGGGGAGCTCTAAACCAAACTCCTTATTCAAAATAGATTATTTTAATCATGAACATCAGCTGATAAATACAGTGAAAGCTGAATGCCAAGCTCTCCGGAAGAATAAATTAACTTTTTTAATAATTGATCAGTAAATATCTGTTAGACTGCTAGGCCTACTGACTGACTTACTGACCAATTTTATAAAAATATACGAACAGGGAAAATATATTTTATTCACAACTCATGCAGAAAATTTACTTGTGACGATATTTACCTAGTTTGTTATCATAATTTGGGTTTAACTACTATTATGAAAAATATTTTCTTTTTGTTTTTTGTTTAAATTTCAATTAACAAAGTTGCCGTAAATATTTTCATAGCTGGATCTGGAAACATAGCAGCAACCAGACATATATAATTGTATTACAATACACAAAACATACATTAAACACGTTTTTATTTGGCAAATAACATGCTTTACAACACAACAAATGTAGACCTGCATATACAATTGTATTAAAAGACAGAAAACATAACATGCTATTAAAAAACTAAAAAGGTGTAACGCTGGGGAAAACAGGTGTTGGACTCAGAAGCAAGACTTGAGACGACAGGCAGGTAGAATCAGAGAGACTAGTCTTCACTGGAGGCAATGGATCGGTACACGGGTAGGCAGTAGAAACCAGGGCAAAGGTACAATAACGTGAGGCGAAAGAAGAGTCAAGAGGTCGAGATGCGGTCGAGAGGATATTCAATAGGTCACTGGGAAGATAACGCTGAAACGCTTGACACGGAGGTACAAAGACGAGCTGGCCCAGAAGGAGGGAAACACACTGACTTAATCCACTAGGAGCGAACAGGTAATGAGGGACAGGTGAAAACAACCAACGTGAAGGGGAACGATCACAGGCTGGAAACACAGGGGCAGGGAGCAACGCATCTGGAACGAGAGGAGAAGCGAGTAAAACAAAGTAACACAGAAAACAATGACAGAATGAAGGAAACAAAAACACATAACTGAAGGAGCAGGGCGAGACGTGACAAAAGGTAGGCCTAAATATTGTTACGATTACGTGAATAGGACCCAAACGCAGACACAGGAAACCAACAAGGTGCGGGTTGAAAAAATGGATTTATTGTCCAGGAGGTACAGGCTAGGGCAAGGCAGGCGGGTAGTCCAACAGGCAGTAGGCAGGCGGGAAGTCAGGCAGGCAGACGGACGTAGGCAGGCGGGTGGTCGGGCAGGCGAGGTTCAGCAAACAGGAAGGTAGTCAGGCAGAAGGACGTAGGCAGGCGGGTGGTCGAGCAGGCGAGGTTCAGGAGACAAGGAAGGCAGGCAGGCAGGAACGGGGAACAGGAACGAGAAGCGGGAACGAGGAACAGGAACGGGAACGAGGAACAGAAACGGGAGCGGAACCCGTAACAGGAACTAAAAGGCGAGGACGAAGTTACTAAGAGAAGTGACCGCACTAAACTAAACAACGAACTAGCACTGGCTCTTTGGGGAGCCAGTGCTTAAGTACAGAGGGGGTGATTTGTGAATTGATGGCAGGAGTGTAGACCGGAGTGCACGTGGTGGCTAATTGACGAGAGGTAAACAAAGAGCACATGGTGTAGTGGCACCGGCTGCCACTAGATGGTGGAGTTTGACGGAAACGGAGAGGGTCACATAACAGTACCCCCCCCCTCAACGGACGCCTCCAGGCGTACGCACGACGGGGGAGGGTGCAGGGGTGGGAATCGCGGGTTAGGGAGGGGTCCAAGAAGCGACTCCAAAAAAAATACAAATAAAATAAACAGGCTTGCTCCCCAGATCCGTAGCCCTCCCAGCCTATCGGAGACTGGTTTTGTCGGCCACGACGACGCACATCCAGTAGGCGTCTGGCCGAGAACGCCGGGATGCTGTCAATCACCCGGGGAAGTGACGGAGCCGGGGACGGAAGAGACAGCGGGCTAGGGGACTGGGGCTTTTCCACTGCGGATAACCGTGGGACCGGTAGCCGGCCAGGAGGCCGTTGGAGCTTGGGCTCAGGGTCGGGAGACAACTGCTGCTGGGGCTCAGCGTCAGGAAGAGGCTGGGGCTTGGGACTAGGAGGAAACTGGGACTTGGGACTAAAAGGCAACTCCTGCTGGCGCTGGGGCTCAGAGCCAGGAGGCAACTGCTGCTGGGACTCAGGAAGAGGCTGGGGCTTGGGACTAGGACACTGAGGCTTGGGACTAAAAGGCAACTGTTGCTGGCGCTGGAGCTCAGGGCCAGGAGGCAACTGTTGCTGGGACTGGAACTCAGGAACTGGAGACAACTGGGGCTTGGGACCAGAAGGCAACTGCTGCTGGCGCTGGAGTTCAGGGCCAGGAGGCAACTGTTGCTGAGGCTCAGGGCCAGGAGGCCGCTGGAGCTTGGGCCTTTTCCCGGGGAAGTCCAGCTGAACCGGTAGCCGGTGCTTGCGGCCAGGAGTTCGCTGGGGCTTGGAGTCCGGACCAGGAGACAACTGGGACTTGGACTCGGGACCAGGAGACAACTGGGGCTTGGACTCGGGACTAGGAGACAACTGGGATGTGGACTCGGGACCTGGAGACAACTGGGATGTGGACTCGGGACCTGGAGACAACTGGGATGTGGACTCGGGACCTGGAGACAACTGGGACGTGGACTCGGGACCTGGAGACAACTGGGACGTGGACTCGGGACCTGGAGACAACCGGGACGTGGACTCGGGACCTGGAGGCAACCGGGGCTTGGACTCGGGACCTGGAGGCAACCGGGGCTTGGACTCGGGACCAGGAGACAACCGGGACTTGGACTCGGGACCTGGAGACAAGTGGGACTTGGACTCGGGACCTGGAGACAAGTGGGACTTGGACTCGGGACCTGGAGACAAGTGGGACTTGGACTCGGGACCTGGAGACAAGTGGGACTTGGACTCGGGACCTGGAGACAAGTGGGACTTGGACTCGGGACCTGGAGACAAGTGGGACTTGGACTCGGGACCTGGAGACAAGTGGGGCTTGGACTCGGGACCTGGAGACAAGTGGGGCTTGGACTTGGGACCTGGAGTCAACTGGCGCTGGAGCTCAGGGCCAGGAGGAAGCTGCTGCTGGCGCTGGAGCTCAAGGCCAGGATACAGCTGGAGCTTGGGACTGGGAGACAACTGGCGCTGAAGCTCAGGGCCAGGAGGAAGCTGCTGCTGGCGCTGGAGCTCAGGACCAGGATACAGCTGGAGCTTGGGACTGGAAGACAACTGGCGCTGGGGCTCAGGGCCAGGAGGAGGCTGCTGCTGGCGCTGGAGCTCAGGACCAGGATACAGCTGGAGCTTGGGACTGGGAGACAACTGGCGCCGGAGCTCAGGGCCAGGAGGAAGCTGCTGCTGGCGCTGGAGCTCAGGACCAGGATACAGCTGGAGCTTGGGACTGGAAGACAACTGGCGCTGGAGCTCAGGGCCAGGAGGAAGCTGCTGCTGGCGCTGGAGCTCAGGACCAGGATACAGCTGGGGCTTGGGGCTAGGTGGCAACTGCTGCTGGCGCTGGGACTCAGGGCCAGGGGGCAGCCGTTGCTGGGGCTTGAGACTTGGAGACAACTGGCGCTGGAGCTCAGGGCCAGGAGGAAGCTGCTGCTGGCGCTGGAACTCAGGGCCAGGATACAGCTGGGGCTTGGGGCTAGGAGACAACTGGCGCTGGAGCTCAGGGCCAGGAGGAAGCTGCTGCTGGCGCTGGGGCACAGGGCCAGGATACAGCTGGGGCTTGGGACTAGGAGATAACTGCTGCTGGCGCTGGGGCTCAGGGCCGGGAGGCAGCTGTTGCTGGGGCTTGAGACTGGGAGGCAACTGGGGCTGGCGCTTGGGCCTTTTCCCGGGGGAGTCCAGCTGAACCGGTAGCCGGCGCTTGCGGCCAGAAGTTCGCTGGGGCTTGGGAACAGGTGACCGCAGTTGCAGCGGAGCTGGTGGCCACGAGACTGCGGCTGCAGCGGGTGTTGGTGGCCACGAGGCGGCAGTTGCAGCGGATGTTGGCGCCGGGAGAGAAAAAAAACCGAGGCGAAGAAGGCGGCGGAGAAGCGGGGAAGAGAGAGAGGGAAGCCAAGGGCGGACGGCGGACGCGCTCGAAGTGAGCCGCCAAAAGCCCCTGAATGTACTTGTTATGTTCTTGGAAAGAACTACAGTGCCTTGCGAAAGTATTCGGCCCCCTTGAACTTTTCGACCTTTTGCCACATTTCAGGCTTCAAACATAAAGATATAAAACTGTAATTTTTTGTGAAGAATCAACAACAAGTGGGACACAATCATGAAGTGGAACGAATATTCTTGGATATTTCAAACTTTTTTAACAAATAAAAAACTGAAATATTGGCCGTGCAAAATTATTCAGCCCCTTTACTTTCAGTGCAGCAAACTCTCTCCAGAAGTTCAGTGAGGATCTCTGAATGATCCAATGTTGACCTAAATGACTAATGATGATAAATAGAACAACATGTGTGTAATCAAGTCTCCGTATAAATGCACCTGCTCTGTGATAGTCTCAGAGGTCCGTTTAAAGCGCAGAGAGCATCATGAAGAACAAGGAACACACCAGGCAGGTCCGAGATACTGTTGTGGAGAAGTTTAAAGCCGGATTTGGATACAAAAAGATTTCCCAAGCTTTAAACATCCCAAGGAGCACTGTGGAAGCAATAATATTGAAATGGAAGGAGTATTAGACCACTGCAAATCTACGAAGACCCGGCCGTCCCACTAAACATTCAGCTCATACAAGGAGAAGACTGATCAGAGATGCAGCCAAGAGGCCCATGATCACTCTGGATGAACTGCAGAGATCTAGAGCTGAGGTGGGAGACTCTGTCCATAGGACAACAATCAGTCGTATACTGCACAAATCTGGCCTTTATGGAAGAGTGGCAAGAAGAAAGCCATTTCTTAAAGATATCCATAAAAAGTGTCGTTTAAAGTTTGCCACTAGCCACCTGGGAGACACACCAAACATGTGGAAGAAGGTGCTCTGGTCAGATGAAACCAAAATGGAACTTTTTGGCAACAATGCAAAACGTTATGTTTGGCGTAAAAGCAACACAGCTCATCACCCTGAACACACCATCCCCACTGTCAAACATGGTGGTGGCAGCATCATGGTTTGGGCCTGCTTTTCTTCAGCAGGGGCAGGGAAGATGGTTAAAATTGATGGGAAGATGGATGGAGCCAAATACAGGACCATTCTGGAAGAAAACCTGATGGAGTCTGCAAAAGACCTGAGACTGGGACGGAGATTTGTCTTCCAACAAGACAATGATCCAAAACATAAAGCAAAATCTACAATGGAATGGTTCACAAATAAACATATCCAGGTGTTAGAATGGCCAAGTCAAAGTCCAGACCTGAATTCAATCGAGAATCTGTGGAAAGAACTGAAAACTGCTGTTCACAAATGCTCTCCATCCAACCTCACTGAGCTCGAGCTGTTTTGCAAGGAGGAATGGGAAAAAATTTCAGTCTCTCGATGTGCAAAACTGATAGAGACATACCCCAAGCGACTTACAGCTGTAATCGCAGCAAAAGGTGGCGCTACAAAGTATTAACTTAAGGGGGCTGAATAATTTTGCACGGCCAATTTTTCAGTTTTTTATTTGTTAAAAACGTTTGAAATATCCAATAAATTTCGTTCCACTTCATGATAGTGTCCCAATTGTTGTTGATTCTTCACAAAAAATTACAGTTTTATATCTTTATGTTTGAAGCCTGAAATGTGGCAAAAGGTCGAAAGGTTCAAGGGGGCCGAATACTTTCGCAAGGCACTGTAAATGATGCTGCCGGGACTGGCGCCGAGGGGGAAATCGAGGACGAGCGGAGGTTGCGCTCAATATTCTCGAGGATAACCGACATCTCCCGTCTCCATGTAGCGTGATTCCTGGCTGCTGGGTCCATCTTGGCTAGTTCGTACTGTTACGATTACGTGAATAGGACCCAAACGCAGACACAGGAAACCAACAAGGTGCGGGTTGAAAAAATGGATTTATTGTCCAGGAGGTACAGGCTAGGGCAAGGCAGGCGGGTAGTCCAACAGGCAGTAGGCAGGCGGGAAGTCAGGCAGGCAGACGGACGTAGGCAGGCGGGTGGTCGGGCAGGCGAGGTTCAGCAAACAGGAAGGTAGTCAGGCAGAAGGACGTAGGCAGGCGGGTGGTCGAGCAGGCGAGGTTCAGGAGACAAGGAAGGCAGGCAGGCAGGAACGGGGAACAGGAACGAGAAGCGGGAACGAGGAACAGGAACGGGAACGAGGAACAGAAACGGGAGCGGAACCCGTAACAGGAACTAAAAGGCGAGGACGAAGTTACTAAGAGAAGTGACCGCACTAAACTAAACAACGAACTAGCACTGGCTCTTTGGGGAGCCAGTGCTTAAGTACAGAGGGGGTGATTTGTGAATTGATGGCAGGAGTGTAGACCGGAGTGCACGTGGTGGCTAATTGACGAGAGGTAAACAAAGAGCACATGGTGTAGTGGCACCGGCTGCCACTAGATGGTGGAGTTTGACGGAAACGGAGAGGGTCACATAACAAATATATCATGTTAAATACAAGACAGACAGCATACACACAATAACAAAACAGTTTTTATTCTAACTTAACATTTTTAATTATATCATTAATATTTTTAAATAAAAGCCAATATTAATAATGATATTTATATTAATAAATCATAATAACACTTTTTTAAACAAAAATGGAGTAACAATATTGCTAATAATTATAATTATAGTGTGTACATTTACTTAAACACTGTAATTATAATAAAATAATACAAAGATGTGCAAATGATCTGCTGTTCCTGTCCCCCATGTCACGTAGCATCTCTACCACCATGTGACGCCTCATTGAATTATGCAAAAAGGACTGTGGGTCTTTATCCACCTGCTCAGCCTGATAAGTTGTCAAGCGTAGAACAGGACATTTTCTTTAATCATGATGATTCAATATCTTTTCATTTTCTTATTTTAAACTTACACCCTAGTGGAGAAATAGAAGAATCCTCTTATTATTAACCTTATCCTCAGTAGGATTAGCATTGTTTTGTTCTGAAACTTTACATAGAAGGGCAGTTTTGACTAACTGAAAACACAGTCTGGTAACTTGAAAAGCAGAATCAGTTGATGTTACAGAATATGTGCAGGGAAGGTTTCAGGTGCTGTGACTATAAATACCTGTGGAGACAAAGCAGCACTGAGTCAAAGTACTTAGCTACTTTGCTCTGGCTTAAAACAGACTTTATTCTCACGTAACATTTTAAAATATACCAATGATAGGATAATAAAGATGCAAAAAAATGACAAATTAAACAATATATAAAATAGTTACAATATTACTGTATAATAATAATAACAATGGTTAAGGAAGCTTAGAAACTAAATTAATGCAAACATATGTAAATGATCTGCTATTCCTGTCCCCCATGTCACTTAACATTTCAACCACCATGTGACGCCTCATTGAATTATGCAAAAAGGACTGTGGGTCTTTCTCCTCTCACTCAGCCTTATAAGTTATCAAGTGTAGAACAGGACATCTCCCTCCAGTTCAGCTTCAACACAAACCATGTTCTCTGTAGCTGTACTGCTGCTGCTCCTGGCTGCTGGCTCTGGTGAGGCTACATGAGAAAACATCCAACTAATGAGAAAACAAATTGATTCATAGTTTATGTCGCTCATTTATGACCAAAATATTATATTCTCTACAGGTGTGAAATGTGAACAGCTTACTCAGCCAGAGTCCCTGACTATCCGACCTGGTCAATCTCTGACCATCCGCTGTCAGGTCTCTTATTCTGTTAGTAGCTACCGCACAGCTTGGATCAGACAACCTGATGGAAACGGACTGGAGTGGATTGGACGGATTTATACTGGGGACAAAACAGTGAAAGACTCCCTAAGTAGTAAATTCAGTCTAGCCGTTGACAGCTCCAGTAACACAGTAACTTTGCAAGGACAAAACATGCAGCCTGGAGACTCAGCTGTGTATTACTGTGCCAGAGAGCCACAGCGTTACAAACTGTTTTAAAGGATGAACAAAAACCCTTCACACATGAGGAGTTATAACATGATCCCTCCAGAGGGGGAGCTCTAAATCAATCTAATTTAAAATAGGTCGAGGTTTAGGCAGACGAGGCAGACCAGTAAGACTTTTACAGATGTTATACAGTTGATGAGGTTGGAATAGCCTCAGCTTAATTGCGGTGATTAGCCTTCAATGTTTTATGAAAGTGTATCAAAGTCAGGGTTGAGCAGTTACGCTCGTTTAACACTTTAAAATAGAATCATAACTGGCATAGCATTTAGACACACACACACACGAAAGTGGCAAGTGCATTGCATCAACAATGCAAACAGTTAGGTCAGTGCTTATGGACTAAAGTATTATATATTGTCATACAGTATGAAGATAAAGACACATTAGGTTTACTTTGATCAAACACTGTTTAGAAAAGTGAGAGAAAAGTATTATATATTGTCATACAGTATGAAGATAATGACAGTAAATGGTTTTTTTTAAATGTAATGACAGCTGCAGACACACACAAGTATTGTTTTTGGTTTTAATCAAAAAAGTATTATAAATTGTCATATAGTATGAAGATAATGAAGTGAGAGAAAGTATTATATATTGTCATACAGTATGAAGATAATGATGGAGTGTTTGAATGGGTGGACTTTACATGGTACTGTATTGTTTTAGGTTTGAATCAAGGAAGTATTATATATTGTCAGACAGTATGAAGATAATGACAGTAAATGGGTTGTTTTTAATGTTGTGACAGCTTCAGACACACACACACACACACACACACACACACACACACACACACACACACACACACACACACACACACACACACACAAGTATTGTTTTAGGTTTGAATCAAGGAAGTATTATATATTGTCATACAGTATGAAGATAATGATAGTAAATGGATTGTTTTTAATGTAATGACAGCTTCAGACACACACACACTTTAGGTTTACTTTGATCAAACACTGTTTAGAAAAGTGTGAGAAAAGTATTATATATTGTCATACAGTATGAATATAATGATAGTAAGAGTGGTTCAATGGGATTGGAATGAAGGCATTCTCAACGTTTTGAGCGTCTGGCAGCCATGTTTTTGGGCATAATTGGAAAAGTGAGATATCTATCTTGTTCGGCATTTCATGCTGAACAACTTTTCTATTATAGTCAAGATGATTAGAGTCCATATAGATTTGTGAAAACGCCTTTTAAGGCCATTCTGACGGTTTTTTGCTTCTGGAAGCCATTTTGTTTTACCAAAATTAAAATCTGAAAATGTACTCTTGTTCGGAATTCCATGCCCAACAACATTTGCATTGGACACAAGATCATAGGACACTATCTTGATGTCGATATAAGCATTTTAGTGTTCGGCGTGGTTAAGCCACACCTTCTTTCAAAGTTAATGGCTCCTGGGGGCGTTATGCTTTATTGGGCAGACTTTTACCGAAGACATATTAAAGATATTGGCCCAAAGATCATGTGTGCCAAAGTATTTCTGTGTATCTAAAAAAACGTAGGACCCCTACTGATGTTAATGTTTTTCACAAAATTCAAAATGGCGAAAAATCCATCATGGCGGAAGTCATAGGTTCTTGAGGCACATTTGTTCAGCATGTGAAGATGCATATATGAGCAAAGTCTCATGACTGTAGGTCAAAGGGGTCAGGAGATATGCTTGTTCAAAGTTTGCATTTTCAGACGATTGCTATAGCGCCACCTTTGGGCCAATCAGTGCAATTCTTTCACACAGATCTTCTGTTGTCCTCCTCTACAGGTGTACCAAGTTTTATCAAAACTTATCAAGCGGTTTTGGCTGTGTAAGTCAAACGCTGTTTATAATAATAATAATATCAGCAATAACAAGAGGTTGTCTTGGACTTCGTCCTCGACACCCTAATTATTTTACCCATGAACATCAGTTTATGAATACATTGATAGCTGAATGCCAAAGTTTCTGGAACAACTATTAAATAACTAACGTTAATTGATCAATTGGTTAGAAATGTACTGACTTACTTACTGACTAGTTGTTATGTTTAAACAGGAACATATATTTTGTTCACAAGTCATACCTCTAATTTTCTTTTTAAGATATATAACTGGTTTGCAATCACATTTATTTTTTAATTATGAATGTTACATTTTTATTTTTTATTTCTTTATTAAACATTTACTTTTTAGATCAACAATTAACGTATAGAGTGTCTTACCGGGACCAGGAGAAGATGTCATCAGCCAGACATTTAACATGTTATACCAAGACAGACAGAATACCCCAAACATGTTACACACTAGGCAGACAACATACAAACAACATCACAAAGTTACGATTTATTTTAAAATGACTAAAACAGATTAAAATCCCAGAGGTGTTTGGTGCCATGATGGTTTGAGAGTGATTTAAATTCTCCAAGGGAGAACTATTCCTCCAAGTTCAGGTCTTTGTCCAGGCAGTTCCAAGCAGAGGGAGCAGAGGACTGAAAGGCCTTCACCCCAGTTCAGTGTGCACCATAGGGACACATCATTCACATACTTTCTGTGGCCGTAGGCTATCACACAACATGAAGGAACGTGAAAGCACAACCTACTATTCAAATAGAAGGATCCACTCATCACTAGAACATTATCATATTTTAGATGATCATTGTATTCTTCTGAAACGTGACAATAGAAAGGCAGTTTTTGACTAAATAAAATCAAAGCCTCGTAACTTTTAGAAGCAGAATCAGTTAATATTCCAGAAAATGGTCAGCGAAGGTTTGAGATGCCGTGCCAATAAATTCCTATGGAGCAAAAGCAGCACTTAATCAAAATACTAATTTACATTGCTCTTGCTTAAATAATAATACTTATAATGAAAATAACGTGTAAATAACTTAGAAACTATAATAATACAAAAATGTGTAAATGATCTGTGATTCCTGTCCCCCACGTCATGTACCATTTCAACCACCATGTGACGCCTCATTTAATTATGCAAAAAGGACTGTGGGTCTTTCTCCTCTGGCTCAGCCTTATAAGTTGTCAAGTGTAGAACAGGACATCTCCCTCCAGTTCAGCTTCAACACAAACCATGTTCTCTGTAGCTGTACTGCTGCTGCTCCTGGCTGCTGGCTCTGGTGAGGCTTCATGAGAAAACATCCAACCAATAAGAAAACATATTGATTCATAGTTTAAGTAGCTCATTTATGACCAAATGCTTCTATCCTTTACAGGTGTAAATTGTGAACAGCTTACTCAGCCAGAGTCTCTGACTATCCGGCCTGGTCAACCTCTGACCATCCACTGTCAGGTCTCTTATTCTGTTAGTAGCTACTACACAGCTTGGATCAGACAACCTGATGGAAACAGACTGGAATGGATTGGCATGATTTATACTGGGGCCAAATACCAGAAAGACTCCCTAAGTAGTCAATTCAGTCTTACCCTTGACGAGGCCAGCAAAACAGGAACTTTGCAGGGACAAAACATGCAGCCTGGAGACTCAGCTGTGTATTACTGTGCCAGAAAGCCACAGCGTTACAAACGGTTGTAAAGGACGAACAAAAACCCTTCACCCATGAGGTGTTATAACATGAACCCTCAAGAGGGGGAGCTCTAAACCAAACTCATCATTCAACATAGATTATTTTAATCATGAACATCAGCTGATAAATACAGTGATAGCTGAATGCAAAGCTCTCCGGAAGAATTAATAAACATTTTTATTAATTGATCAGTAAATATATGTTAGACTGCAAGGCCTACTGACTGACTTACTGACCAATTTGTTAAAAATATATGAAAGGGAAAATAGATTTTGTTCACAACTCGTGCAGCTAATTTACTTGTGAAGATATTTACCTGGTTTGTTATCGTAATTTGTGTTAAACTATTACTATGAAATATATGTTTTTTGTTTTTCATTTAAATTTCAATTAACAGAGTTGCCGTATACATTTTCACAGCTAGACCTGGATAGCAGCAGCCAGACATATAGAATTGTATTACAGTACACAAAACATACATGTAACACGTTTTTATTTGGCAAATAACATGCTTTACAACACCACAAATGTAGACCTACAATTGTATTAAAAGACAGAAAACATAACATGCTATTAAAAAACTAAAAAGGTGTAACGCTGGGGCAAACAGGTGTTGGACTCAGAAGCAAGACTCGAGACGACAGGCAGGTAGAATCAGAGAGACGAGTCTTTACTGGAGCCAATGGATCGGTACACGGGTAGGCAGTAGAAATCAGGGCAAAGGTACAATAACGTGAGGCGAAAGAAGAGTCGAGAGGTCGAGATGCGGTCGAGAGGATATTCAATAGATCACTGGGAAGATAACGCTGGAACGCTTGACACGGAGGTACAAAGACGAGCTGGCCCAGAAGGAGGGAAACACACTGACTAAATCCACTAGGAGGGAACAGGTAATGAGGGACAGGTGAAAACAACCAACGTGATGGGGAACGATCACAGGCGGGGAACGATCACAGTCGGGAAACACTGGGGCAGGGAGCGACGCATCTGGAACGAGAGGAGAAGCGAGTAAAACAAAGTAACACAGACAACAATGACAGAATGAAGGAAACAAAAACACAACTGACGGAGCAGGGCGAGACGTGACAAAGGGTAGGCCTAAATATATCATCTTAAATACAAGACAGAGAGCATACACCCAATACAAAAACAGTGTTTATTCTAACTTAACATTTTAAAATATATCAATGTGTTCAAAAAAGCCAATATTAATAATGATATTTATAATAAAAAATCATAACACATTTTAAAGTAAAAATGGAGTAACAATAGTGCTAATAATTCTAAATATTGTACGTACGTTTACTTACACACTGTAATTATGATAAAATAATACAAAGATGTGTAAATGATCTAATGTTCCTGTCCCCCATGTCACATATCATCTCAACCACCATGTGACGCCTCATTTAATTATGCAAAAAGGACTGTGGGTCTTTCTCCACCTGCTCAGCCTGATAAGTTATCAAGCGTAGAACAGGACATTTTCTTTAATCATGATGATTCAATATATTTTCATTTTATAAACACACCCTAATGGAGAAATAGAAGGATCCACTCATTATTAACCTTATCATCATTAGGATTAGCATTGTTTTGTTTCGAAACTTTACATAGAAGGGCAGTTTAGACTAACTGAAAACACAGCCTGGTAACTTGAGAAGCAGAATTCGTTAATGTTACAGAATATGTGCAGGGAAGGTTTCAGGTGCTGTGACCATAAATACATGTGGAGGCAAAGCAGCACTGAGTCAAAGTACTTAGTTACTTTGCTCTGGCTCAAAACAGACTTTATTCTCACGGAACATTTTAAAATATACTAGTGTTAGAATGAAAAATATGCAAAAAACTGAAAAACTACAAAATATATAAAAAAGTTACAATAATAATGCATAATAATAATAACAATGGTTAAGGGAGCTTAAAAACTAAAATATTGCAAACATATGTAAATGATCTGTAATTCCTGTCCCCAATGTCACATAGCATTTCAACCACCATGTGACGCCTTATTGATTTATGCAAAAGAGACTGTGGGTCTTTCTCCTCTCACTCAGCCTTATAAGTTATCAAGTGTAGAACAGGACATCTCCCTCCAGTTCAGCTTCAAGACAAACCATGTTCTCTGTAGCTGTACTGCTGCTGCTCCTGGCTGCTGGCTCTGGTGAGGCTTCATGAGAAAACATCCAACCAATAAGAAAACATATTTATTCATAGTTGAAGTCGCTCATTTATGACCAAAATCGTATATTCTCTACAGGTGTGAAATGTGAACAGCTTACTCAGCCAGAGTCTCTGACTATCCGACCTGGTCAACCTCTGACCATCCGCTGTCAGGTCTCTTATTCTGTTAGTAGCTACCGCACAGCTTGGATCAGACAACCTGATGGAAACGGACTGGAATGGATTGGCATGATTTATACCGGGGACAAGTACCAGAAAGACTCCCTAAGTAGTCAATTCAGTCTTGCAGTTGATGGCTCCAGTAACACAGTTACTTTGCAAGGACAAAACATGCAGCCTGGAGACTCCGCTGTGTATTACTGTGCCAGAGAGCCACAGTGTTACAAACTGTTGTAAAGGATGAACAAAAACCCTTCACCCATGAGGTGTTATAACATGAACCCTCCAGAGGGGGAGCTCTAAACCAAACTCATTATTCAAAATATATAATTTTTAACATGAACATCAGCTGATAAATACAGTGAAAGCTTAATGCCAAAGTTTCTGTAACATCTATTCAATAATGAATGTTAAATAGATCAATTGGTCAGAAATATAATGACTTACTCACTGACTTGTTGTTCTATATAAACAGGAAAATATATTTTCTTCACAAAACGAAAGATAACATATGGATAGTCTTACCGGGACCAGGAGAAGATAGCATTAGCCAGACATATAACATATTTATATTTAAATTATCATTAACAGAGTTGTCTTATAGATTTTCACAAATGGACCTGCAAACATTGCAGCAGCCAGATAATAAAGCCAGTAAATGTATTACAAGACAGAATACATACAACATGTTATTATTAGACAAATTATATCCTTTACAACATTCAAAATGTAGACCTCCATATAAAATGTTATTAAAGGGAGAGAACATGCCTTATTATAAAAAAGCTAAAAAGGTAGGCCTATATATATCATGTTCCATACAAGACAGACAGCAAACACACTATAACAAAGTTTAGATCTTAAAACAGCCTTTATTATCACATAACATTTTAACTGATACTAATGTTATTTTTAATAATATAATATTTATAATAATAAATCTTAAAAACAATTTAAATTAAAAAAGTAATTATAAAATAAACAATGATTATAATAATAGTGTGTAAGTAAATATACACACTATAAAATAATGCAAATATGTGTAAATGATCTGTGATTCCTATCCCCCATGTCACGTAGCATCTCAACCACCATGTGACGCCTCATTGAATTATGCAAAAGGACTGTGGGTCTTTCTCCTCTAGCTCAGCCTTATAAGTTATCAAGTGTAGAACAGGACATCTCCCTCCAGTTCAGTTTCAACACAAACCATGTTCTCTGTAGCTGTACTGCTGCTGCTCCTGGCTGCTGGCTCTGGTGAGGCTTCATGAGAAAACATCCAACTAATAAGAAAACATATTGATTCTTAGTTGAAGTCGCTCATTTATGACCAAAATATTATATTCTCTACAGGTGTGAAATGTGAACAGCTTACTCAGCCAGAGTCTCTGACTATCCGACCTGGTCAACCTCTGACCATCCGCTGTCAGGTCTCTTATTCTGTTAGTAGCTACTACACACATTGGATCAGACAATCTGATGGAAGCGGACTGGAATGGATTGGATGGATTCGTACTGATGGCAAAAAAGTGAAAGACTCTCTAAGTAGTAAATTCAGTCTTGCAGTTGATGGCTCCAGTAAAACAGTTACTTTGCAAGGACAAAACATGCAGCCTGGAGACTCAGCTGTGTATTACTGTGCGAGACAGCCACAGTGGTACAAACTGTTATGAAGGACGAACAAAAACCCTTCACCCATGAGGTGTTATAGCATGAACCCTTTAGAGGGAAAGCTTTTAATCATCTTATCATTTAAAATCTGTTATTTTTCTCATGAATATAAGCTAATAAATACAGTGATAGCTGAATGCCAAACTCCAGAACCAATAATTATCTTATTTGTTGAAAATAAAAACAGGGCAAATATATTTATTTACAAATCATACTGCTATTTTTATTGTGAAGATGATGAACTGGTTTGCTGTCATACCTATTTTTTTATTAGAAGTATTAAATATATTTTTATTAATTTATTAATCAAACTTTTATAAGTTGCCGTATAAAGAAGCAACAGCGATGTTATTACAAGACAGAAAACATACCATGTTATTAAAAGACAGCATACGTATCACATGACAAGACAAAACATACATATAATAAATTCTCATTGTTAGGTTCTAATACATGCAATAGAAAGGCAGTTTTGACAAATATAAACATGCCCAGTGGCCTCTTGAAGTCTTCATACGGGCATGGGCTACATTTCTAAATAGTCAAATGTGGTTCTTAAGTGAAATTGGCCCTGTGGACCCACCTACACGTATCAATTTCTGTCCGTTTTGCAAAATGCAAATCCACCCCCTCTTTGTCCTACATAACCAGTATCTGTGCTCAACACTGTCAAGTCCTCTTAGTCCTTAGGGGTAGAGAAAATACACTTTTATAGGACTAAAACTACACCATAAATCATGTTTCACGTAGTTCTGCTTTTGCTTTTAAAATGTGCCGTCTGTAAGTATGACATTTGGTTAAACAAATTTAGGCCTACAGGCAATTCATCATTTTAAAAGCTTATTTATTTTCTATTTTGCAGATGTTCATAGCTTGGAACTTTCCCAGCCTGTCGCTGTCGTTGTGAGAACGACAGAGCCATTGGTCCTTACCTGTAAAGTAACGGGATATTCTGTCAGCAGTGGTAGTGTAGCCTTTGCCACAGGTTGGATCAGACATCCAGAAGGAAAACCACTGGAGTGGATTTCCCACATCTGGGACAACGGAGATATCTACAAAAACAATGCGCTGTCTAACAAGTTCACGATTTCTCGTGACTCGACTAGCAACTCTGTTTCTTTAAGAGGCCAGAATGTGCAGGAGAGTGATTCAGCTGTATATTACTGTGCTAGAGAGCCACAGCATTTCCAACTGTTGGAAGGATGAACAAAAACCTTTCACCCATGAGATGTTATAACATGAACCCTCTAGAGGGGGAGCTCTAAACTAATCTCAATTAAATAAATAATTTTGCTCATGAACATCAGATGATGAATACAGTGATAGCTTAATGCCAAAGTTTGTGGAACAACTATTAAATAACTAACGTTAATTGATCAATGAGTCAAAAATGTACTAGTTCTAATGTTTAAATAGGATAATATATTTTGTTCAAAAGTAATACAGCTATTTATCATTTTAAGATATATAACTGGTTTAAGATCATGTTCTGTTTTTTAATTATGACTATTAAATATGGTTAAATTGTATTATTTTATTAATTAAACATTTACATTTTAGATCAACAATTAACGTATAGATCGTCTGACTGGGACCAGGAGACAATGGCATCAGCCAGACATTTAAGATGTTATAACAAGACAGACAGAATACCCCAAACATGTTAAACATTAGGCAGACAACATACACACAACAACTCAAAGTTAAGATTTAGTTTAAAATGACTAAAACAGATCCAACTTCCAGAGGTGTTTGGTAGCATGGTGGTTTGTGAGGGATTTGAATTCTCCAAGGGAGAACTTTTCCTTTAAGTTCAGGTCTTTGTCCAGGCAGTACCAAGCAGAGGGAGCAGAGGACTAGAAGGCCTTCACCCCAGTTCAGTGTGGACCGTAGGGACACATCATTCACATACTCCCTGTGGCCTTAGGCTATGACACAACAGAGTGGAATGGAGGAACGTGTAAGCAACCCTAGTAGAAAAATAGAATGATCCGCTCATCAATAGAATATTGCCATTATTAGGAGTATCATTGTTTAATTCTGAAACGTGACAATAGAAAGGCAGTTTTGACTAATTCAAAATATAGTCTAGTAACTTTGAGATGCAGAATCAGTTGATGTTACAGAATATGTGCAGGGAAGGTTTCAGGTGCTGTGACTATAAATACATGTGGAGGCAAAGCAGCACTGAGTCAAAGTACTTAGTTACTTTGCTCTGGCTTAAAACAGACTTTATTCTCACGTAAAAATAAAAAATATACTAATGATAGGATGAAAAATATGCTAAAAAATTAAAAACAAAACAATATATAAAATAGTTACAATAATACTGCATAATAATAATAACAATGGTTAAGGAAGCTTGGAAACTAAAATAATGCAAACGTATGTAAATGATCTGCTATTCCTTTCCCCCATGTCACATAGCATCTCAACCACCATGTGACGCCTCATTGAATTATGCAAAAAGGACTGTGGGTCTTTCTCCTCTCGCTCAGCCTTATAAGTTATCAAGTGTAGAACAGGACATCTTCCTCCAGTTCAGCTTCAACACAAACCATGTTCTCTGTAGCTGTACTGCTGCTGCTCCTGGCTGCTGGCTCTGGTGAGGCTTCATGAGAAAACATCCAACCAATAAGAAAACATATTGATTCATAGTTGAAGTCGCTCATTTATGACCAAAATATGATATTCTCTACAGGTGTGAAATGTGAACAGCTTACTCAGCCAGAGTCTCTGACTATCCGACCTGGTCAACCTCTGACCATCCGCTGTCAGGTCTCTTATTCTGTTAGTAGCTACTGGACAGCTTGGATCAGACAACCAGATGGAAATGGACTGGAATGGATTGGATGGATTGAAACTGGGGACAAAAAAGTGAAAGACTCCCTAAGTAGTCAATTCAGTCTTGCCGTTGATGGCTCCAGTAAAACAGTTACTTTGCAAGGACAAAACATGCAGCCTGGAGACTCAGCTGTGTATTACTGTGCCAGACAGCCACAGTGTTGCATATTGTTATGAAGGACGAACAAAAACCCTTCATCCATGAGATGTTTAAACATGAACCCTCCAGAGGGGGAGCTCTAAACCAACATCATCATCTAACATATTATTTTACTCATGAACATTAGCTAACAAATACAGTGATAGCTAAAGGCTAACTAGAACAATATTAAATAAATCTTCTTTAGTATATTTATTGATCAGTAAATCAATCAGTCGGTGACAGAGTTTCTGACAGAGTTACTGACTCAGTTGTTGATTATACATAAAGAGCGCCAATTTATTCACTTGAAAGTCATAGTGATGTTTTTATTGTGAAGATGATTAAGTGGTTTGCTATCATACTTTCCTTTAATGATTACTTTTTAATATATATTTAAATTCATTTTTTAATTTCACATACCACAGTTATAGATTATTTTGAGTGGGACCTCGAAAGCATAGCAACAGCCAGACTGTAACATTTTATTACTAGACAAAGTACATATAATATGTTATTAAAATACAGAAAACATACATCATTTTATCAAACAACTAAACAGCTAGATGGTAAACAAAAGACAGATGGCGTACACACATCAACAACAGAAGGTTAAGATCTCTTTTAAAATGACTAAAACAGATAAAACTCCAAGAGGTGTCTGGTGGCATGGTGGTTTGAGAGGGATTTGAAGTCTCTAAGGGAGAACTATTCCTCCAGGCTCAGTTCTTTGTCCATGCAGTTCCAAGCAGAGAGAGCAGAGGACTAGAAGGCCTTCACCCCAGTTCAGTGTGGACCGTAGGGACACATCATTCACATACTCCCTGTGGCCTTAGGCTATGACACAACATGGAGGAACGTGTAAGCAACCCTAGTAGAAAAATAGAATGATCCGCTCAGCACTAGAATATTCACATAATTAGGAGTATCATTGTTTAATTCTGAAACGTGACAATAGAAAGGCAGTTTTGACTAATAAAAAATATAGTCTAGTAACTTTGAGATGCAGAATCAGTTGATGTTACAGAATATGTGCAGGGAGGGTTTCAGGTGCTGTGACCATAAATACATGTGGAGGCAAAGCAGCACTGAGTCAAAGTACTTAGTTACTTTGCTCTGGCTTAAAACAGACTTTATTCTCATGTAACATTTCAAAATATACTAATGAAAGGATGATAAAGATGTAAAAAACTGAAAAATGAAACAATATATAAAATAGTTACAATAATACTGCATAATAATAATAACAATGGTTAAGGAATCTTAGAAACTAAAATAATGCAAATATATGTAAATGATCTGTGATTCCTGTCCCCCATGTCACATAGCATCTCAACCACCATGTGACGCCTCATTGAATTATGCAAAAAGGACTGTGGGTCTTTCTCCTCTGGCTCAGCCTTATAAGTTATCAAGTGTAGAACAGGACATCTCCCTCCAGTTCAGCTTCAACACAAACCATGTTCTCTGTAGCTGTACTGTTGCTGCTCCTGGCTGCTGGCTCTGGTGAGGCTTCATGAGAAAACATCCAACCAATAAGAAAACATATTTATTCATAGTTTAAGTCGCTCATTTATGACCAAAAGCTTCTATTCTTTACAGGTGTGAAATGTGAACAGCTTACTCAGCCAGAGTCTCTGACTATCCGACCTGGTCAACCTCTGACCATCCGCTGTCAGGTCTCTTATTCTGTTAGTAGCTACAACACACATTGGATCAGACAACCTGATGGAAGCGGACTGGAATGGATTGGAGGGATTCGTACTGGTTGGAAAGGAGTGAAAGACTCCCTAAGTAGTAAATTCAGTCTAGCTGTTGACAGCTCCAGTAAAACAGTTACTTTGCAAGGCCAAACCATGCAGCCTGAAGACTCAGCTGTGTATTACTGTGCCAGAGACCCACAGCGTTACAAACTGTTGTAAAGGATGAACAAAAACCTTTCACCCATGAGGTGTTTTAACATGAACCCTCCAGAAGGGGAGCTCGTTTTGGTCTGAAACTTTACATAGAAAGGCAGTTTTGACTAACTGAAAACACAGTCTGGTAACTTGAGAAGCAGAATCAGTGGATGTTACAGAATATGTGCTGGGAAGGTTTGAGATGCTGTGATTATAAATGCATGTGGAGGCAAAGCAGCACTGAGTCAAAGTACTTAGTTACTTTGCTCTGGCTTAAAACAGACGTTATTCTGACGTATCATTTAAAAATATACTAATGTTAGAATGATAAATATGCAAAAAACTGAAAAATTAAACAATATATAAAATACTAACTGATACTAACTAATAAATTATTGTACTCATGAATATCAGTTTATAGCTGAATGCCAACGTTTCTGGAAAACCTATTAATAAAACTAACATTAACTGATCAGTTGCTCAGAAATGTACTGACTTACTAACTAGTTGTTATGTTAAAACAGGAACATATATTTTCTTCAGAAGTCATGCAGCTATTTTTTCTCTTTAAGATATATAACTGGTTTGCAATCATGTATTATTTTAAATAAGACTATCAATTATGGTTTAATTTTAATCTTCTATTCATTAAACATTTACAATTTAAATAAACAGTTAGCGTATAGATCGTCTGACCGGGACCAGGAGACAATGGCATCAGCCAGACATTTAACATGTTAGAACAAGACAGACGGAATACCCAAAACATGTTAAACGCTAGGCAGACAACATACACACAACAACACAAAGTTAAGATTTCTTTTAAAATGACTAAAACAGATCCAAATCCCAGAGGTGTTTGGTGGCGTGGTGGTTTGTGAGGGATTTGAATTATCCAAGGGATAACTTTTCCTTTATGTTCAGGTCTTTGTCCAGGCAGTTCCAAGCAGAGGGAGCAGAGGACTGGAAGGCCTTCACCCCAGTTCAGTGTGAACCGTAGGGACACATCATTCACAAATTCCCTGTGGCCGTAGGCTATGACACAACACGGAGGAACGATACTGTGCTCATGTACTCGTACTTGTAAAACTTCTCAGATACAACCACCCGATACCACTTTATGCAACGTGACGTAACGTTGAAGTGCCAGTGAACCCAAAAAGTTATTTATTTTTTAAATGTACGTGGTAATTTGTCCTATATGACCGTCAACACAGTAATATAGTCCATTGTCTCACTGTTACTGAAGTAAGTCCCCAATGTAGAGAAAAAAGGGGCGCCGGCGCCGTTGGAGTGGACGTGGTGAGCTCTGTCTGGGCAGCGCTGACGGCGGCGTCCGAGAGAGAGCTGAGCTTTTCATCACTTATTGTAAAACGCTACGGTGTGGGTGGACGGTGAAGCTCCGTCTGAGCAGCGATGGATTTAATACCCGATTCCCGGACACCTATAGTATAGCGCTACGGTGTGTGGCGCATTTCATATTCAACATCGCTCATTATAACGCTCATACACAACGACTGTACTAAAAAAAAGTATCACAAAGTTGCCGTGGGCCGTTAAACTTTAATGGCATCATTACGTACTCATATCGGTACTCAGTATCGACGAGAACCCAAATGTAAGTACTACTTGTACTTGGTCTGAGAACAAGTAGAATTGGTGCATCCCTAATAATAATCATAATGGTTACGCAAGCTTAGAAAGTAAAAGAATGCAAACATATTTACATGATCTGCCGATTCCTGTCCCCCATGTCACATAGCATCTCAACCAACGTGACGCCTCATTGAATTATGCAAAAAGGACTGTGGGTCTTTCTCCTCTCGCTCAGCCTTATAAGTTATCAAGTGTAGAACAGGACATCTTCCTCCAGTTCAGCTTCAACACAAACCATGTTCTCTGTAGCTGTACTGCTGCTGCTCCTGGCTGCTGGCTCTGGTGAGGCTTCATGAGAAAACATCCAACTAATACGAAAACAAATTGATTCATAGTTTAAGACGCTCATTTATGACCAAAATTGTATATTCTCTACAGGTGTGAAATGTGAACAGCTTACTCAGCCAGAGTCTCTGACTATCCGACCTGGTCAACCTCTGACCATCCGCTGTCAGGTCTCTTATTCTGTTAGTACCTACGGCACACATTGGATCAGACAACCTGATGGAAGCGGACTGGAATGGATTGGATGGATTTATACTGGAGGCAAAAAAGTGAAAGACTCCCTAAGTAGTAAATTCAGTCTTGCAGTTGATGGCTCCAGTAAAACAGTTACTTTGCAAGGACAAAACATGCAGCCTGGAGACTCAGCTGTGTATTACTGTGCCAGAGACCCACAGCGTTACAAACTGTTGTAAAGGACGAACAAAAACCCTTCACCCATGAGGTGTTATAACATGAACCCTCCAGAGGGGGAGCTCTAAACCAATGTCATTTAATATAAATTACTTTACACATGAACATCAGTTTATAGCTGAATGCCAAAGTTTTTGGAACAACTTTTTATAAACTAACGTTAACTGATCAGTTGCTCAGAAATGTACTGACTTACTTACTGACTAGTTGTTATGTTTAAACAGGAACATATATTTTGTCCGAAGTCATACAACTATTATTTTCTTAGGATATATAACTGGTTTGCAATCATGTTCTTTTTTAAACTATGACTATTAAATATGGTTACATTTTAATATTTTATTCATTAAACGTTTACATTTTAGATCAACAGTTAACGTATATATCGTCTGACCGGGACCAGGAGACAATGGCATCAGCCAGACATTTAACATGTTATAACAAGACAGACAAAATAACATGTTAAACACTAGGCAGACAACATACACACAACAACACAACGTTAAGATTTCTTTTAAAATGACTAAAACAGATCCAAATCCCAGAGGTGTTTGGTGTAATGGTGGTTTGTGAGGGATTTGAATTCTCCAAGGGAGAACTATCCCTCCAGGTTTAGGTCTTTGTCCATGCAATTCCAAGCAGAGAGAGCAGAGGACTAGAAGGCCTTCACCCCAGTTCAGTGTGGACCGTAGGGACACATCATTCACATACTCCCTGTGGCCTTAGGCTATGACACAACATGGAGGAACGTGTAAGCAACCCTAGTAGAAAAATAGAATGATCCGCTCATCACTAGAATATTGCCATAATTAGGAGTATCATTGTTTAATTCTGAAACGTGACAATAGAAAGGCAGTTTTGACTATTTAAAAATATAGTCTAGTAACTTTGACATGCAGAATCAGTTGATGTTACAGAATATGTGCAGGGAGGGTTTCAGGTGCTGTGACCATAAATACCTGTGGAGGCAAAGCAGCACTGAGTCAAAGTACTTAGTTACTTTGCTCTGGCTTAAAACAGACTTTATTGTCATGTAACATTTCAAAATATACTAATGATAGGATGATAAAGATGTAAAAAACTGAAAAATGAAACAATATATAAAATAGTTACAATAATACTGCATAATAATAATAACAATGGTTAAGGAATCTTAGAAACTAAAATAATGCAAATATATGTAAATGATCTGTGATTCCTGTCCCCCATGTCACATAGCATCTCAACAACCATGTGACGCCTCATTGAATTATGCAAAAAGGACTGTGGGTCTTTCTCCTCTCGCTCAGCCTTATAAGTTATCAAGTGTAGTACAGGACATCTCCCTCCAGTTCAGCTTCAACACAAACCATGTTCTCTGTAGCTGTTCTGCTGCTGCTCCTGGCTGCTGGCTCTGGTGAGGCTTCATGAGAAAACATCCAACTAATAAGAAAACATATTGATTCTTAGTTTAAGTCGCTCATTTATGACCAAAATATTATATTCTCTACAGGTGTGAAATGTGAACAGCTTACTCAGCCAGAGTCTCTGACTATCCGACCTGGTCAACCTCTGACCATCCGCTGTCAGGTCTCTTATTCTGTTAGTAGCTACTACACAGCTTGGATCAGACAACCTGATGGAAGTGGACTGGAATGGATTGGATGGATTCGTACTGATGGCAAAAAAGTGAAAGACTCTCTAAGCAGTCAATTCAGTCTGGCAGTTGATGGCACCAGTAACACAGTTACTTTGCTAGGACAAACCATGCAGCCTGGAGACTCAGCTGTGTATTACTGTGCCAGATACCACAGTGTTAGAAACTGTTGTAAAGGATGAACAAAAACCATTCACCCATGAGGTGTTATAACATGATCCCTCCAGAGGGGGAGCTCTAAACCAATGTCATTAAAATAAATCATTTAACTCATGAACATTAGTTTATGAATACAGTGATAGCTGAATGCCAAAGTTTGTGGAACAACAATTAAATAACTAACGTTGATTGATCGGTTGGTCATAAATGCACTGACTAGTTCTAATGTTTAAACAGGACACTATATTTTGTTCACAAGTAATACAGCTATTTTTCTTTTTAAGATATATAACTGTTTTGCAATGATATTATTTTTTTAACTATGACTAATAAATTTGGTTAAATTGTATTATTTTATTCATTACACATTTACATTTTAGATCAACAGTTAACGTATAGATCGTCTGACCAGGATCAGGAAAAGATGGCATCAGCCAGACATTTACCATGTTATAACAAGACCGACAGACTACCCCAAACATGTTAAACACTAGGCAGACAACATACACACAAGAACTCAAAGTTAAGATTTCTTTTAAAATGGCTAAAACAGATCCAACTTCCAGAGGTGTTTGGTAGCATGGTGGTTTGTGAGGGATTTGAATTATCCAAGGGAGAACTATCCCTCCAGGTTTAGGTCTTGGTCCATGCAGTTCCAAGCAGAGAGAGCAGAGGACTAGAAGGCCTTCACCCCAGTTCAGTGTGAACCGTAGGGACACATCATTCACATACTCCCTGTGGCCTTAGGCTATGACACAACATGGAGGAACGTGTAAGCAACCCTAGTAGAAAAATCGAATGATCTGCTCATCACTAGAATATTCACATAATAAGTAGTATCATTGTTTAATTCTGAAACGTGACAATAGAAAGGCAGTTTTGACTAATTAAAAATAAAGTCTAGTAACTTTGAGATGCAGAATCAGTTGATGTTACAGAATATGTGCAGGGAAGGTTTCAGGTGCTGTGACCATAAATACATGTGGAGGCAAAGCAGCACTGAGTCAAAGTACTTAGTTACTTTGCTCTGGCTTAAAACAGACTTTATTCTCATGTAACATTTCAAAATATACTAATGATAGGATGATAAAGATGCAAAAAAATGAAAAATTAAACAATATATAAAATAGATACAATAATACTGCATAATAATAACAATGGTTAAGGAAGCTTAGAAACTAAAATAATGCAATATATTTACATGAACTGCCGATTCCTGTCTCCCATGTCACGTAGCATCTCAACCACCATGTGATGCCTCATTGAATTATGCAAAAGGACTGTGGGTCTTTCTCCTCTCGCTCAGCCTTATAAGTTATCAAGTGTAGAACAGGACATCTCTCTCCAGTTCAGCTTCAACACAAACCATGTTCTCTGTAGCTGTACTGCTGCTGCTCCTGGCTGCTGGCTCTGGTGAGGATTCATGAGAAAACATCCAACTAATAAGAAAACATATTTATTCATAGTTTAAGTCGTTCATTTATGACCAAAATCTTATATTCTCTACAGGTGTGAAATGTGAACAGCTTACTCAGCCAGAGTCTCTGACTATCCGACCTGGTCAACCTCTGACCATCCACTGTCAGGTCTCTTATTCTGTTGCCTACTACACAGCTTGGATCAGACAACCTGATGGAAAAGGACTAGAATGGATTGGCATGATAGGTACTGGGGGCAAATACCAGAAAGACTCCCTAAGTAGTCAATTCAGTCTTACCCTTGACGTGGCCAGTAAAACAGTCACTTTGCAAGGCCAAAACATGCAGCCTGGAGACTCAGCTGTGTATTACTGTGCCAGATGCCACAGCGTTACAAACTGTTGTAAAGGACGAACAAAAACCCTTCACCCATGAGGTGTTATAACATGAACCCTCCAGAGGGGGAGCTCTAAACTAAACTCATCATTCAAAATAGATTATTTTAATCATGAACATCAGCTGATAAATAGAGTGATAGCTGAATGGCAAAGTTTATGGAACATCTATTGATTAATTAACGTTAATCGATCAATTGGTCAGAAAGGTAATGACTTACTTACTGACTTGTTGTTCTATATAAACAGGAAAATATATTTTGTTCACAAAACGACAGTTAACTTATGGATCGTCTTACCGGGACCAGGAGAAGATAGCATTAGCCAGACATATAACATATTCATATTTAAATAATCATAAACAAAGTTGTCTTATAGATTTTCACAGCTGGACTTTGAAACATTGCAGCAGCCAGATAATAAAGCCAGTAAATGTATTTTAAGACATAATACATACAACATGTTATTATTAGACAAAATATATCCTTTAAAACATTACAAATGTAGACCTGCATAAAATTTTTTATTAAAAGAGAGAAAACATGCCTTGTTATTAAAAAGCTAAAAAGGTAGGCCTACATATATCATGTTCCATACAAGACAGACAGCATACACACCATAACAAAGTTTAGATCTTAAAACAGCCTTTATTCTCACGTAACATTTTAAATGATACTATTGTTACTTTTAATAATATAATATTTATAATAATACATCTTAAAAACACTTTAAAATAAAAAAGTAATAATAATATAAATAACGATTATATTAATAGTGTGTAAGTAAATATACACACTATAAAATAATGAAAACTATGTAAATGATCTGTGATTCCTTTCCCCAATGTCACGTAGCATCTCAACCACCATGTGACGCCTCATTGAATTATGCAAAAAGGACTGTGGGTCTTTCTCCTCTCACTCAGCCTTATAAGTTATCAAGTGTAGAACAGGACATCTCCCTCCAGTTCAGCTTCAACACAAACCATGTTCTCTGTAGCTGTACTGCTGCTGCTCATTGTTTAATTCTGAAACGTGACAATAGAAAGGCAGTTTTAACTATTAAAAATATGGTCTAGTAACTTTGAGAAGCAGAATCAGTTGATGTTACAGAATGTGTGCAGGGAAGGTTTCAGGTGCTGTGACCATAAATACCTGTGGAGGCAAAGCAGCACTGAGTCAAAGTACTTAGTTACTTTGCTCTGGCTTACAACAGACTTTATTCTCATGTAACATTTCAAAATATACTAATGATAGGATGATAAAGATGAAAAAAACTGAAAAACAAAACAATATATAAAATAGTTACAATAATACTGCATAATGATAATAACAATGGTTAAGGAAGTTTAGAAACTAAAATAATGCAAACATATGTAAATGATCTGTGATTCCTGTCCCCCATGTCATGTAACATTTCAACCACCATGTGACGCCTCATTGAATTATGCAAAAGATTTTTGGGTCTTTCTCCTCTCGCTCAGCCTTATAAGTTATAAAGTGTAGAACAGGACATCTTCCTCCAGTTCAGCTTCAACACAAACCATGTTCTCTGTAGCTGTACTGCTGCTGCTCCTGGCTGCTGGCTCTGGTGAGGCTGAATGAGAAGACTTCCAACTAATAAGAAAACAAATTGATTCATAGTTTAATACGCTAATTTATGACCAAAATATTATACTCTCTACAGGTGTGAAATGTGAACAGCTTACTCAGCCAGAGTCTCTGACTATCCGACCTGGTCAACCTCTGACCATCCGCTGTCAGGTCTCTTATTCTGTTAGTAGCAGCAGCTATGGTACACATTGGTTCAGACAACCTGATGGAAATGGACTGGAGTGGATTGGATGGTTTTATAATGGGGACAAAAGAGTCAAAGACTCCCTAAGTAGTAAATTCAGTCTAGCTGTTGACAGCTCCAGTAACACAGTTACTTTGCAAGGACAAAACATGCAGCCTGGAGACTCAGCTGTGTATTACTGTGCCAGAGAGCCACAGCGTTACATACTGTTATGAAGGACGAACAAAAACCCTTCATCCATGAGATGTTTAAACACGAACCCTCCAGAGGGGGAGCTCTAAACCAACATCATCATCTCATATTGTTTTACTCATAAACGTTAGCTAACAAATTTAGTAATAGCTAAAGGCTAACTAGAACAATATTACATACATCTTCTTTTGTATATTTATTGATCATTAAATCCATCAGTCTGTGACAGATTTTCTGACAGATTTACTGACTCAGCTGTTGATTATACATAAAGAGGGCCAATTTATTCACTTGAGAGTCATACTGATGTTTTTATTGTGAAGATGATTAAGTGGTTTGCTATCATACTTTCCTTTAAGAATTTACCTTTTTAATATATATTTAAATTCATTTTTTTATTTCACTTACCGCAGTTATAGATTATTTTGAATGGGACCTCAAAAACATAGCAACAGCCAGACTGTAACATTTTATTACAAGACAAAGTACATATACTATGTTATTAAAATACAGAAAACATACATCATTTTATCAAACAACTAAACAGCTAGATGGTAAACAAAAGACAGATGGCGTACACACATCAACAACAGAAGGTTAAGATCTCTTTTAAAATGACTAAAACAGATCAAACTCCAAGAGGTGTCTGGTGGCATGGTGGTTTGAGAGGGATTTGAAGTCTCTAAGGGAGAACTATTCCTCCAGGCTCAGTTCTTTGTCCAGGCAGTTCTAAGCAGAGGGAGCAGAGGACGGGAAGGCCTTCAACCCAGTTCAGTGTGCAAAGTAGGGACACATCATTCACATACTCCCTGTGGCCTTAGGGCTAGGCTATGACACAACATGGAGGAACGTGAAAGCACAACCTACTAGACAAATAGAAGGATCCACTCATCACTAGAATACTACCATAATTAGGACTGTCATACTTTTGTTCTGAAACATGAGAATAGAAAGGCAGTTTTGACTAATTAAAAATATAGTCTGTCAACTTTGAGAAACAGAATCAGGTGATATTCTAGAATATGTGCGGGGAAGTTTTGAGGTGATGTGACCATAAATTCATGTGGAGGCAAAGTAGCACTGAGTCAAAAAAACGTAGTTAAATCTTTCTGGCTTTAAACAAACTTTTTTTCTGGCTTCAAACTGACTTTATTCGCATGTAACATTTTAAAATATACTAATGTTAGGATGAAGAAGATGCAAAATACTGAAATACGAAACAATTTATAACATAGTTTTAATAATAATAATGCATAATAATAATTAGGGATGCACTGATACTGATACCAGTAGTCAGGCTCGATACTGTGCTCATGTACTCGTACTTGTAAAACCTCTCCGATACAACCACCTGATACCACTTTACGCAAATTGACGTAACGTTGAAGAGCCAGTGAACCCAAAACGTTATTTATTTCTTTTTAAACGTGGTAATTTGTCCTATATGACCGTCAACACAGTAATATAGTCCATTGTCTCACTGCTACTGAAGTAAGTCCCCAATGTAGAGAAAAAAAGGGGCGCCGGCGGCGCGGTTGGTGTGGACGTGGTGAGCTCTGTCTGGGCAGCGGTGACGGCGGCGTCCGAGAGAGAGCTGAGCTTTTCATCACTTATTGTAGAACGCTACGGTGTGGGTGGACGGTGAAGCTCCGTCTGAGCAGCGATGGATTTAATACCCGATTCCCTAACACCTATAGTATAGCGCTACGGTGTGTGGCGCATTTCATATACAACATCACTCATTATTACGCTCATACTGTACAAAAGAAAAAATCACAAAGTTGCCGTGGGCCGTTAAACTTTAATGGCATCATTACGTACTCATATCGGTACTCAGTATCGACGAGAACCCAAATGTAAGTACTTGTACTTGTACTTGGTCTGAGAAAAAGTAGAATTGGTGCATCCCTAATAATAATCATAATGGTTACGCAAGCATAGAAAGTAAAAGAATGCAAACATATTTACATGATCTGTGATTCCTGTCCCTTATTTCACATAGCAATTAAACCACGTGACGCCTCATTGAATTATGCAAAAAGGACTGTGGGTCTTTCTCCTCTCGCCAAGCCTTATAAGTTATCAAGTGTAGAACAGGACATCTCCCTCCAGTTCAGCTTCAACACAAACCATGTTCTCTGTTGCTGTACTGCTGCTGCTCCTGGCTGCTGGCTCTGGTGAGGCTTCATGAGGAAACATCCAACCAATAAGAAAACATATTGATTCATAGTTTAAGTAGCTCATTTACGACCAAAATCTTTTATTCTCTACAGGTGTGAAATGTGAACAGCTTACTCAGCCAGAGTCTCTGACTATCCGACCTGGTCAACCTCTGACCATCCGCTGTCAGGTCTCTTATTCTGTTACTAGCTACTACACACATTGGATCAGACAACCTGATGGAAGCGGACTGGAATGGATTGGAGGGATTAATACTGGTTGGAAAGGAGTGAAAGATTCCCTGAGTAGTAAATTCAGTCTTACCCTTGACGTGAACAGTAAAACAGTTACTTTGCAAGGACAAAACATGCAGCCTGGAGACTCAGCTGTGTATTATTGTGCCAGAGAGCCACATCGTTACAAACTGTTCTGAAGGACGAACAAAAACCCTTCACCCATGAGGTGTTATAACATGAATCCTCCAGAGGGGGAGCTCTAAACCAAACTCATCATTCAAAATAGATTATTTTAATCATGAACATCAGCTGATAAATACAGTGATAGCTGAATGCCAAGCTCTCCTAAACGATTAATAAACATTTCTAATAATTGATCTGTAGATAAATGTTCGACTGCTAGGCCTACTGACTGACCAATTTGTTAAAAATATACGAACAGTGAAAATATATTTTGTTCACAACTCATGCAGCTAATTTTCCTGTGAAGATATTTACCTGGGTTGTTATCATTATTTGTGTTAAACTATTACTATGAAATATATTTTCTTTTAGTTTTTAGTTTAAATTTAAATTTACAGAGTTGCCGTAGACAATTTCACAGCTGGATCTGGAAACATATCAGCAGCCAGACATATATAATTGTATAACAATACACAAAACATACATATAACACGTTTTTATTTGGCAAATAACATGCTTTACAACACAACAAATGTAGACCTGCATATACAATTTTATTAAAAGACAGAAAACATAACATGCTATTAAAGAACTAAAAAGGTGTAACGCTGGGGCAAACAGGTGTTGGACTCAGAAGCAAGACTCGAGACGACAGGCAGGTAGAATCAGAGAAACTAGTCTTTACTGGAGCCAATGGATTGGTACACGGGTAGGCAGTAGAAATCAGAGCAAAGGTACAATAACGTGAGGCGAAAGAAGAGTCGAGAGGTCGAGATGCGGTCGAGAGGATATTCACTAGGTCACTGGGAAGATAATGCTGGAACGCTTGACACGGAGGTACAAAGATGAGCTGGCCCAGAAGGAGGGAAACACACTGACTAAATCCACTAGGAGGGAACAGGTAATGAGGGACAGGTGAAAACAACCAACGTGATGGGGAACGATCACAGGCTGGAAACACAGGGGCAGGGAGCGACGCATCTGGAACGAGAGGAGAAGCGAGTAAAACAAAGTAACACAGAAAACAATGACAGAATGAAAGAAACAAAAACACATAACTGAGGGAGCAGGGCGAGACGTGACAAAGGTAGGCCTATATATATCATCTTAAATACAAGACAGAGAACATACACCCAATACAAAAACAGCGTTTATTCCAACTTAACATTTTAAATTATATCATTGTTATTTTTAAATAATAGCCAATGTTAATAATGATATTTATAATAATAAATCATAATAACACTTTTTAAAGTAAAAATGGAGTAACAATATTGCTAATAATTATTATTAGTGTGTACGTTTACTTACACACTGTAATTATAATAAAATAATACAAAGATGTGTAAATGATCTGCTGTTCCTGTCCCCCATGTCACGTAGCATCTCAACCACCATGTGACGCCTCATTGAATTATGCAAAAAGGACTGTGGGTCTTTCTCCTCTCACTCAGCCTTATAAGTTATCAAGTGTAGAACAGGACATTTTCTTTAATCACGATGATTCAATATATTTTAATTTTATTATTTTATACGCAAACCCTAGTGGAGAAATAGAAGGTTCCACTCATTGTTAACCTTAGCATAATTAGGATCAGAATTGTTTTGTTCTGAAACTTTACACAGAAAGGCAGTTTTGACTAACTGAAAACACAGTCTGGTAACTTGAGAAGCAGAATCCGTTGATGTTACAGAATATGTGCAGGGAAGGTTTCAGGTGCTGTGACCATAAATACCTGTGGAGGCAAAGCAGCACTGAGTCAAAGTACTTAGTTACATTGCTCTGGCTTAAAACAGGCTTTATTCTAATGTAACATTTAAAAATATATTAATGTTGGGATGAAAAAGATGCAAAAAACTAATAAAAATAATAATGCATAGTAATAATAACAATGGCTAAGGAAGCTTCGAAACTAAAATGATGCAAACATATGTAAATGATCTGTGATTCCTGTCCCCCATGTTAAATAGCATCGTAACAAACAAACGACACCTCAATGAATTATGCAAAAAGGACTGTGGGTCTTTCTCCTCTTGCTCAGCCTTATAAGTTGTCAAGTGTAGAACAGGACATCTCCCTCCAGTTCAGCTTCAACACAAACCATGTTCTCTGTAGCTGTACTGCTGCTGCTCCTGGCTGCTGGCTCTGGTGAGGCTTCATGAGAAAACATATTGATTCATAGTTTAAGTAGCTCATTTATGACCAAAAGCTTCTATCCTCTGCAGGTGTGAAATGTGAACAGCTTACTCAGCCAGAGTCTCTGACTATCCGACCTGGTCAACCTCTGACCATCCGCTGTCAGGTCTCTTATTCTGTTAGTAGCTACTACATAGCTTGGATCAGACAACCTGATGGAAACAGACTGGAATGGATTGGCATGATAAGTACTGGGGCCAAATACCAGAAAGACTCCCTAAGTAGTCAATTCAGTCTTACCATTGACGAGGCCAGCAAAACAGGAACATTGCAAGGACAAAACATGCAGCCTGGAGACTCAGCTGTGTATTACTGTGCCAGATACCACAGTGTTACAAACTGTTGTAAAGGATGAACAAAAACCCTTCACCCATGAGGTGTTATAGCATGAACCCTCCAGAGGCAGAGCTCTAAACCAAACTCATAATTCAAAATAGATTATTTTAATCATAAACATCAGCTGATAAATACAGTGATAGCTGAATGCCAAGCTCTCCGGAAGAATAAATAAACTTTTTTATTAATTGATCAGTAAATATCTGTTAGACTGCTAGGTCTACTGACTGACTTACTGACCTATTTGTTATAAATATATTAACAGGGAAAATATATTTTGTTCAAAATTCATGAAGCAAATTTACTTGTGACGATATTTACCTAGTTTTTTATTATAATTTGGGTTCAACTATTACTATGAAAAATATTTTCCTTTTGTTTTTCGTTAAAATTTATATTAACAGAGTTGCCGTAGACATTTTCCTAGCTGGAACTGGGAACATAGCAGCAGCCAGACATATATAATTGTGTTACAGTACACAAAACACACATATAACACGTTTTTATTTGGCAAATAACATGCTTTACAACACCACAAATGTAGACCTGCATACACAATTTTATTAAAAGACAGAAACCATAACGTGCTATTAAAAAACTAAAAAGGTGTAACGCTGGGGAAAACAGGTGTTGGACTCAGCAGCAAGACTCGAGACGACAGGCAGGTAGAATCAGAGAGACTAGTCTTTACTGGAGCCAATGGATCGGTACACGGGTAGGCAGTAGAAATCAGGGCTGAGGTACAATAACGTGAGGCGAAAGAAGAGTCGAGAGGTCGAGATGCGGTCGAGAGGATATTCAATAGATCACTGGGAAGATAACGCTGGAACGCTTGACACGGAGGTACAAAGACGAGCTAGCCCAGAAGGAGGGAAACACACTGACTAAATCCACTAGGAGGGAACAGGTAATGAGGGACAGGTGAAAACAACCAACGTGATGGGGAACGATCACAGGCGGGAAACACAGGGGCAGGCAGCGACGCATCTGGAACGAGAGGAGAAGCGAGTAAAACAAAGTAACACAGAAAACAATGACAGAATGAAGGAAACAAAAACACATAACTGATGGAGCAGGACGAGACGTGACAAAGGGAAGACCTAAATCTATAATGTTAAATACAAGACAGAGAGCATACACCCAATAAAAAAACAGTGTTTATTCTAACTTAAAATTTTTAATTATATCAATGTTATTTTTAAATAAAAGCCAATACTAACAATGATATTTAGAATAATAAATCATAATGACACTTTTAATAATAAAAATGGAGTTACAATATTGCTAATAATTATAATTAAAGTGTGTACGTTTACTTACACACTGTAAATATAATTAAACAATACAAAGATGTGTAAATGATCTAATGTTCCTGTTCCCCATGTCACGTAGCATATCTACCACCATGTGACGCCTCATTGAATTATGCAAAAAGAACTGTGGGTCTTTCTCCACCTGCTCAGCCTGATAAGTGAACAGTACATTTTTTTTAATCATGATGATTAAATATCTTTTCATTTTATTATTTAATAAGGACAACCTAGTGGAGAAATAGAAGGATCCACTCATTGTTAACCTTAGCATAATTAGGATTATAATTGTTTTGTTCTGAAACTTTACATAGAAAGTCAGTTTTGACTAACTGAAAACACAGTCTGGTAACCTGAGAAGCAGAATCAGTTGATGTTACAGAATATGTGCAGGGAGGGTTTCAGGTGCTGTGGCCATAAATACTTGTGGAGGTAAAGCAGCACTGAGTCAAAGTACTTAGTTACTTTGCTCTGGCTTAAAACAGATGTTATTCTCATGTAACATTTAAGAATATACTAATGATAGGATGATAAAGATGCAAAAATAGGAAAAACGAAACAATATATAAAATAGTTACGATGATACTGCATAATAATAATAACAATGGTTAAGGAAGCTTAGAAACTAAAAAAATGCAAACATATGTAAATGATCTGCTATTCCTGGCCCCATGTCACTTAACATTTCAACAACCATGTGACGCCTCATTGAATTATGCAAAAAGGACTGTGGGTCTTTCTCCTCTTGCTCAGCCTTATAAGTTATCAAGTGTAGAAAAGGACATCTCCCTCCAGTTCAGCTCCAACACAAACCATGTTCTCTGTAGCTGTACTGCTGCTGTTCCTGGCTGCTGGCTCTGGTGAGGCTTCATGAGAAAAAATCCAACTAATAAGAAAACATATTGATTCATAGTTTAAGTCGCTCATTTATGACCAAAATCTTATATTCTCTACAGGTGTAAAATGTGAACAGCTTACTCAGCCAGAGTCTCTGACTATCCGACCTGGTCAACCTCTGACCATCCGCTGTCAGGTCTCTTATTCTGTTAGTAGCTACGGCACACATTGGATCAGACAACCTGATGGAAAAGGACTGGAATGGATTGGAGGGATTCATACTAGTTGGAAAGGAGTGAAAGACTCTCTAAGTAGTCAATTCAGTCTTACCCTTGACGTGGCCAGTAAAACAGTTTTAAGGACAAAACATGCAGCCTGGAGACTCAGCTGTGTATTACTGTGCCAGAGAGCCACAGCGTTACAAACTGTTATGAAGGACGAACAAAAACCCTTCACCCATGAGGTGTTATAACATGAACCCTCCAGAGGGGGAGCTCTAAACCAAACTCATCGTTCAAAATAGATTATTTTTAACATGAACATCAGCTGATAACTACAGTGATAGCTGAATGCCAAAGTTTCTGGAATATCTATTAATTAATTAAAGTTAATCTATCAATTGGTCTGAAAGTTAATGACTTACTTACTGACTTGTTGTTCTATATAAACAGGAAAATATATTTTGTTCACAAAACGACAGTTAACTTATGGATCGTCTGACCGGGACCAGGAGAAGATAGCATTAGCCATACATATAACATGTTTATATTTTAATTATTATTAACAGAGTTGTCTTATAGATTTTCACAGCTGCACCTGGAAACATTGCAGCAGCCAGATAATAAAGCCAGTAAATGTATTACAAGACATAATACATACAACATGTTATTATTAGACAAACTATATCACTTAAAACATTCCAAATGTAGACATGCATATAAAATTGTATTAAAAGAGAGAAAACATGGCTTGTTATTAAAAAGCTAAAAAGGCAGGCCTACATATATCATGTTCCATACAAGACAGACAGCATAGACACTATAACAAAGTTTAGATCTTAAAACAGCCTTTATTCTCACGTAACATTTTAAATGATACTAATGTTACTTTTAATAATACAATATTTATAATAATAAATCTTACAAACACTTTAAAATAAAAAAGTAATAATAATATAAACAAGGATGATAATAATAGTGTGTAAGTAAATATACACACTATAAAAAATGCAAAAATGTGTAAATGATCTGTGATTCCTATCCCCCATGTCACGTAGCATCTCAACCACCATGTGACGCCTCATTGAATTATGCAAAAAGGACTGTGGGTCTTTCTCCTCTCGCTCAGCCTTATAAGTTATGAAGTGTAGAATAGGACATCTTCCTCCAGTTCAGCTTCAACACAAACCATGTTCTCTGTAGCTGTACTGCTGCTGCTCCTGGCTGCTGGCTCTGGTGAGGCTTCATGAGAAAACATCCAACTAATAAGAAAACATATTGATTCTTAGTTTAAGTCGCTCATTTATTACCAAAATATTTTATTCCCTACAGGTGTGAAATGTGAACAGCTTACTCAGCCAGAGTCTCTGACTATCCGACCTGGTCAACCTCTGACCATCCGCTGTCTAGTCTCTTATTCTGTTAGTAGCTACTACACACATTGGATCAGACAACCTGATGGAAACGGACTGGAATGGATTGGATGGATTTATACTGGGGAAAAAAAAGTGAAAGACTCACTAAGTAGTAAATTCAGTCTTGCTGTTGATGGCTCCAGTAACACAGTTACTTTGCAAGGACAAAACATGCAATCTGGAGACTCAGCTGTGTATTACTGTGCTAGAGACCCACAGCGTTACAAACTGTTGTTAAGGACAAACAAAAACCCTTCACCCATGAGGTGTTATAACATGAACCCTCCAGAGGGAGAGCTCTAAACTAAACTCATCATTCTAAATAGATTATTTTAATGATGAACATCAGCTGATAAATAGAGTGATAGCTGAATGCCAAAGTTTCTGGAACATCTATAAATTTATTAACGTTAATCGATCAGTTGGTCATAAATGCACTGACTAGTTCTAATGTTTAAACAGGACAATATATTTTGTTCACAAGTAATACAGCTATTTTTCTTTTTAAGATATATAACTGGTTTAAGATCATATTCTTTTTTAATTATGACTATTAAATATGGTTAAATTGTATTATTTTATTCATTAAACATTTACATTTTAGATCAACAATAAACGTATAGATCGTCTGACCGGGACCAGGACACAATGGCATCAGCCAGACATTTAACATGTTATAACAAGACAGACAGAATACCCTAAACATGTTAAACACTAGGCAGACAACATACACACAACAACTCTAAGTTAAGATTTCTTTTAAAATGACTAAAACAGATCCAAATCCCAGAGGTGTTTAGTAGCATGGTGGTTTGTGAGGGATTTGAATTCTCCAAGGGAGAACTTTTCCTTCAGGTTCAGGTCTTTGTCCAGGCAGTACCAAGCAGAGGGAGCAGAGGACTAGAAGGCCTTCACCCCAGTTCAGTGTGGACCGTAGGGACACATCATTCACATACTCCCTGTGGCCTTAGGCTATGACACAACATGGAGGAACGTGTAAGCAACCCTAGTAGAAAAATAGAATGATCCGCTCATCACTAGAATATTGCCATAATTAGGAGTATCATTGTTTAATTCTGAAACGTGACAATAGAAAGGCAGTTTTGACTAATAAAAAATATAGTCTAGTATCTTTGAGATGCAGAATCAGTTGATGTTACAGAATATGTGCAGGGAGGGTTTCAGGTGCTGTGACCATAAATACATGTGGAGGCAAAGCAGCACTGAGTCAAAGTACTTAGTTACTTTGCTCTGGCTTAAAACAGACTTTATTCTCATGTAACATTTCAAAATATACTAATGAAAGGATGATAAAGATGTAAAAAACTGAAAAATGAAACAATATATAAAATAGTTACAATAATACTGCATAATAATAATAACAATGGTTAAGGAATCTTAGAAACTAAAATAATGCAAATATATGTAAATTATCTGTGATTCCTGTCCCCCATATCACATAGCATCTCAACCACCATGTGACGCCTCATTGAATTATGCAAAAAGGACTGTGGGTCTTTCTCCTCTGGCTCAGCCTTATAAGTTATCAAGTGTAGAACAGGACATCTCCCTCCAGTTCAGCTTCAACACAAACCATGTTCTCTGTAGCTGTACTGTTGCTGCTCCTGGCTGCTGGCTCTGGTGAGGCTTCATGAGAAAACATCCAACCAATAAGAAAACATATTTATTCATAGTTTAAGTCGCTCATTTATGACCAAAAGCTTCTATTCTTTACAGGTGTGAAATGTGAACAGCTTACTCAGCCAGAGTCTCTGACTATCCGACCTGGTCAACCTCTGACCATCCGCTGTCAGGTCTCTTATTCTGTTAGTAGCTACAACACACATTGGATCAGACAACCTGATGGAAGCGGACTGGAATGGATTGGATGGATTTATACTGGGAGCAAAAAAGTGAAAGACTCTCTAAGTAGTAAATTCAGTCTTGCAGTTGATGGCTCCAGTAAAACAGTTACTTTGCAAGGACAAAACATGCAGCCTGGAGACTCAGCTGTGTATTACTGTGCCAGAGACCCACAGCGTTACAAACTGTTGTAAAGGACGAACAAAAACCCTTCACCCATGAGGTGTTAAAACATGAACCCTCCAGAGGGGGAGCTCTAAACCAAACTCATCATTTAAAATATATATTTTTAATCATGAACATAAGCTGATAAATACAGTGAAAGCTTAATGCCAAAGTTTCTGTAACATCTATTCAATAATGAATGTTAAATAGATCAATTGGTCAGAAATATAATGACTTACTCACTGACTTGTTGTTCTATATAAACAGGAAAATATATTTTCTTCACAAAACGAAAGATAACATATGGATAGTCTTACCGGGACCAGGAGAAGATAGCATTAGCCAGACATATAACATATTTATATTTAAATTATCATTAACAGAGTTGTCTTATAGATTTTCACAAATGGACCTGCAAACATTGCAGCAGCCAGATAATAAAGCCAGTAAATGTATTACAAGACAGAATACATACAACATGTTATTGTTAGACAAATTATATCCTTTACAACATTCAAAATGTAGACCTCCATATAAAATGTTATTAAAGGGAGAAAACATGCCTTATTATAAAAAAGCTAAAAAGGTAGGCCTATATATATCATGTTCCATACAAGACAGACAGCAAACACACTATAACAAAGTTTAGATCTTAAAACAGCCTTTATTATCACATAACATTTTAACTGATACTAATGTTATTTTTAATAATATAATATTTATAATAATAAATCTTAAAAACAATTTAAATTAAAAAAGTAATTATAAAATAAACAATGATTATAATAATAGTGTGTAAGTAAATATACACACTATAAAATAATGCAAATATGTGTAAATGATCTGTGATTCCTATCCCCCATGTCACGTAGCATCTCAACCACCATGTGACGCCTCATTGAATTATGCAAAAGGACTGTGGGTCTTTCTCCTCTAGCTCAGCCTTATAAGTTATCAAGTGTAGAACAGGACATCTTCCTCCAGTTCAGCTTCAACACAAACCATGTTCTCTGTAGCTGTACTGCTGCTGCTCCTGGCTGCTGGCTCTGGTGAGGCTTCATGAGAAAACATCCAACCAATAAGAAAACATATTGATTCATAGTTGAAGTCGCTCATTTACGACAAAAATCTTTTATTCTCTACAGGTGTGAAATGTGAACAGCTTACTCAGCCAGAGTCTCTGACCATCCGACCTGGTCAACCTCTGACCATCCGCTGTCAGGTCTCTTATTCTGTTAGTGGCTACTACACACATTGGATCAGACAACCTGGTGGAAGCGGACTGGAATGGATTGGCAGGATTTATACTGGGGACAAAAAAGTGAAAGACTCCCTAAGTAGTAAATTCAGTCTTGCCGTTGACGAGGCCAGTAAAACAGTTACTTTGCAAGGCCAAACCATGCAGCCTGGAGACTCAGCTGTGTATTACTGTGCCAGACAGTCACAGTGTTACAAACTGTTGTAAAGGATGAA
Organism: Lota lota; assembly: GCA_026745465.1. Classification (NCBI taxonomy): domain Eukaryota; kingdom Metazoa; phylum Chordata; class Actinopteri; order Gadiformes; family Lotidae; genus Lota; species Lota lota. Next base: position 2,598,754 of record JACYXH010000069.1, on the reverse strand, counting down.
CAAAAACCCTTCACCCATGAGGTGTTTTAACATGAACCCTCCAGAGGGGGAGCTCTAAACCAAACTCCTTATTCAAAATAGATTATTTTATTCATGAACATCAGCTGATAAATACAGTGATAGCTGAATGCCAAGCTCTCCGGAAGAATAAACAAACTTTTTCAATAATTGATCACTAAATATCTGTTAGACTGCTAGGCCTACTGACTTTATCAATTTACTTGTGACGATATTTACCTAGTTTGTTATCATAATTTGGGTTAAACTACTACTATGAAAAATATTTTCTTTTTGTTTTTCGTTTAAATTTCAATTAACAGAGTTGTCAAAATTATTTTCACAGCTGAACATGGAAACATAGCAGCAACCAGACATAGAGAATTGTATTACAACACACAAAACATACATAAAACACGTTTTTATTTGGCAAATAACATGCTTTACAACACCACAAATGTAGACCTGCAATACAATTTTATTAAAAGACAGGAAACATAACATGCTATTAAAAAACTAAAAAGGTGTAACGCTGGGGCAAACAGGGGTTGGACTCAGAAGCAAGACTCGAGACGACAGGCAGGTAGAATCAGAGAGACTAGTCTTCACTGGAGCCAATGGATCGGTACACGGGTAGGCAGTAGAAATCAGGGCTGAGGTACAATAACGTGAGGCTAATGAAGAGTCGAGATGCGGTTGAGAGGATATTCAATAGATCACTGGGAAGATAACGCTGGAACGCTTGACACGGAGGTACAAAGACGAGCTGGCCCAGAAGGAGGGAAACACACTGACTAAATCCACTAGGAGGGAACAGGTAATGAGGGACAGGTGAAACCAACCAACGTGAAGGGGAACGATCACAGGCGGGAAACACAGGGGCAAGGAGCGACGCATCTGGAACGAGAGGAGAAGCGAGTAAAACAAAGTAACACAGAAAACAATGACAGAATGAAGGAAACAAAAACACATAACTAAAGGAGCAGGGCAAGACGTGACAAAAGGTAGGCCTAAATATATCATGTTAAATACAAGACAGACAGCATACACACAATAACAAAACAGTGTTTATTCAAACTAATATTTTAAATTATATCATTAATATTTTTAAATAAAAGCCAATATTAATAATGATATTTATAATAATAAATCATAATAACACTTTTTTAAACAAAAATGGAGTAACAATATTGCTAATAATTATAATTATAGTGTGTACGTTAACTTACACACTGTAATTATTATAAAATAACACAAAGATGTGTAAATGATCTGCTGTTCCTGTCCCCCATGTCACGTAGCATCTCTACCACCATGTGACGCCTCACTGAATTATGCAAAAAGGACTGTGGGTCTTTCTCCATCTGCTCAGCCTGATAAGTTGTCAAGCATAGAACAGGAGATTTTCTTTAATCATGATGATTCAATATCTTTTCATTTCATTATTTTATACTTACACCCTAGTGAAAAAATAGAAGAATCCACTCATTATTAACCTTATCCTCATTAGGATTAGCATTGTTTTGTTCTGAAACTTTACATAGAAGGGCAGTTTTGACTAACTGAAAACACAGTCTGGTATTTTGATAAGCAGAATCAGTTGATGTTACAGAATATGTGCAGGGAAGGTTTCAGGTGCTGTGACTATAAATACATGTGGAGACAAAGCAGCACTGAGTCAAAGTACTTAGCTACTTTGCTCTGGCTTAAAACAGACTTTATTCTCACGTAACATTAAAAAATATATTAATGTTAGGATGAAAAAGATGCAAAAAAACGAAAAACGAAACAATATATGAAATAGTTACAATAATACTGCATAGTAATAATAACAATGGTTAAGGAAGCTTAAAAACTAAAAGAATACAAACATATGTAAATGATCTGCTGTTCCTGTCCCCCATGTCACATAGCATCTCAACCACCATGTGACGCCTCATTGAATTATGCAAAAGGACTGTGGGTCTTTCTCCTCTCGCTCAGCCTTAAAAGTTGTCAAGTGTAGAACAGGACATCTCCCTCCAGTTCAGCTTCAACACAAACCATGTTCTCTGTAGCTGTACTGCTGCTGCTCCTGGCTGCTGGCACTGGTGAGGCTTCATGATAAAACATCCAACTAATAAGAAAACAAATTGATTCTTAGTTTAACATGCTAATTTATGACCAAAATATCTTATTCTCTACAGGTGTGAAATGTGAACAGCTTACTCAGCCAGAGTCTCTGACTATCCGACCTGGTCAACCTCTGACCATCCGCTGTCAGGTCTCTTATTCTGTTAGTAGCTACTACACACATTGGATCAGACAACCTGATGGAAGCGGACTGGAATGGATTGGATGGATTGAAACTGGGGGCAAAAAAGTGAAAGACTCTCTAAGTAGTAAATTCAGTCTTGCAGTTGATGGCTCCAGTAAAACAGTTACTTTGCAAGGACAAAACATGCAGCCTGGAGACTCAGCTGTGTATTACTGTGCCAGACAGCCACAGTGTTGCATATTGTTATGAAGGACGAACAAAAACCCTTCATCCATGAGATGTTTAAACATGAACCCTCCAGAGGGGGAGCTCTAAACCAACATCATCATCTAACATATTATTTTACTCATGAACATTAGCTAACAAATACAGTGATAGCTAAAGGCTAACTAGAACAATATTAAATAAATCTTCTTTAGTATATTTATTGATCAGTAAATCAATCAGTCGGTGACAGAGTTTCTGACAGAGTTACTGACTCAGTTGTTGATTATACATAAAGAGCGCCAATTTATTCACTTGAAAGTCATAGTGATGTTTTTATTGTGAAGATGATTAAGTGGTTTGCTATCATACTTTCCTTTAATGATTACTTTTTAATATATATTTAAATTCATTTTTTAATTTCACATACCACAGTTATAGATTATTTTGAGTGGGACCTCGAAAGCATAGCAACAGCCAGACTGTAACATTTTATTACTAGACAAAGTACATATAATATGTTATTAAAATACAGAAAACATACATCATTTTATCAAACAACTAAAAAGTTAGATGGTAAACACAAGACAGACGGCATACACACATCAACAACAGAAACTTAAGATCTCTTTTAAAACGACTAAAACAGATACAACTCCAAGAGGTGTCTGGTGGCATAGTGGTTTGAGAGGGATTTGAAGTCTTCAAGGGAGAACTATTCCTCCAGGCTCAGTTCTTTGTCCAGGCAGTTCTAAGCAGAGGGAGCAGAGGACTGGAAGGCCTTCACCTCAGTTCAGTGTCGACCGTAGGGACACATCATTCACATACTCCCTGTGACCTTAGTCTATGACATAACATGAAGGAACGTGAAAGCAACCCTAGTAGAAAAATAGAAGGCTCCACTCATCACTAAAACATTATCATCACTAGGATTATCATTGTTTTGTTCTGAAACCTGATAATAGAAAGGCGGTTTTGACTAAATAAAAATATAGTCTGGAAACGTTGAGATGCAGAATCAGTTGATATTACAGAATATGTGCAGGAAAGGTTTGAGATGCTGGGACCATAAAACCCTGTGGAGGCAAAGTAGCACTGAGTCAAAGTACTTAGTTACTTTCCTCTGGTTCAAACAGACTTTATTTGTACATAATATTTTAAAATATACTAACGTTAGGATGAAAAATGTGATTTCTTTTAAACGAAACAATATATAAAATAGTTAAAATAATATATAAAATAATCATAATGGTTAAGGAAGCTTAGAAACTAAAATAATGCAAACATATGTAAATGATCTGCGATTCCTGTCCCCCATGTCACGTAGCATCTCAACCACCATGTGACGCCTCATTGAATTATGCAAAAAGGACTGTGGGTCTTTCTCCTCTCGCTCAGCCTTAAAAGTTGTCAAGTGTAGAACAGGACATCTCCCTCCAGTTCAGCTTCAACACAAACCATGTTCTCTGTAGCTGTACTGCTGCTGCTCCTGGCTGCTGGCTCTGGTGAGGCTTCATGAGAAAACATCCAACCAATAAGAAAACATATTTATTCATAGTTTAAGTTGCTCATTTATGACCAAAAGCTTCTATTATTTACAGGTGTGAAATGTGAACAGCTTACTCAACCAGAGTCTCTGACTATCCGATCTGGTCAACCTCTGACCATCCGCTGTCAGGTCTCTTATTCTGTTAGTAGCTACTACACAGCTTGGATCAGACAACCTGATGGAAGCGGACTGGAATGGATTGGCAATGAAGGAAATCAGAAAGACTCCCTAAGTAGTAAATTCAGTATTTCTGTTGATGTGTCCAGCAACACAGCTACTTTGCAGGGACAAAACATGCAGCCTGGAGACTCAGCTGTGTATTACTGTGCCAGACAGTCACAGTGTTACAAACTGTTATGAAGGACGAACAAAAACCCTTCACCCATGAGGTGTTATAGCATGAACCCTTCAGAGGGAAAGCTTTTAATCATCTTATCATTTAAAATCTGTTATTTTTCTCATGAATATAAGCTAATAAATACAGTGATAGCTGAATGCCAAACTCCAGTACCAATAATTATCTTATTTGTTGAAAATTAAAACAGGGCAAATATATTTATTTACAAATCATACTGCTATTTTTATTGTGAAGATGATGAACTGGTTTGCTGTCATACCTATTTTTTTATTAGAAGTATTAAATATATTTTCATTAATTTATTAATCAAACTTTTATAAGTTGCCGTATAAAGAAGCAACAGCGATGTTATTACAAGACAGAAAACATACCATGTTATTAAAAGACAGCAGACGTATCACATGACAAGACAAAACATACATATAATAAATTCTCATTGTTAGGTTCTGATACATGCAATAGAAAGGCAGTTTTGACAAATATAAACGTGCCCAGTGGCCTCTTGAAGTCTTCATACGGGCATGGGCTACATTTCTAAATAGTCAAATGTGGTTCTTAAGTGAAATTGGCCCTGTAGACCCACCTACACGTATCAATTTCTGTCCCTTTTGCAAAATGCAAATCCACCCCCTCTTTGTCCTACATAACCAGTATCTGTGCTCAACACTGTCAAGTCCTCTTAGTCCTTAGGGGTAGAGAAAATACATTTTTATAGGACTAAAACTACACCATAAATCATGTTTCACGTAGTTCTGCTTTTGCTTTTAAAATGTGCCGTCTGTAAGTATGACATTTGGTTAAAAAAATGTAGGCCTACAGGCAATTCATCATTTTAAAAGCTTATTTATTTTCTATTTTGCAGATGTTCATAGCTTGGAACTTTCCCAGCCTGTCGCTGTCGTCGTGAGAACGACAGAGCCATTGGTCCTTACCTGTAAAGTAACGGGATATTCTGTCAGCAGTGGTAGTTTAGACTACGCCACAGGTTGGATCAGACATCCAGAAGGAAAACCGCTGGAGTGGATTTCCTACATCTGGGACAACGGAGATATCTACAAAAACAATGCGCTGTCTAACAAGTTCACGATTTCTCGTGACTCGACTAGCAACTCTGTTTCTTTAAGAGGCCAGAATGTGCAGGAGAGTGATTCAGCTGTATATTACTGTGCTAGAGAGCCACAGCATTTCCAACTGTTGGAAGGATGAACAAAAACCTTTCACCCATGAGATGTTATAACATGAACCCTCTAGAGGGGGAGCTCTAAACTAATCTCAATTAAATAAATAATTGTACTCATGAACATCAGATGATGAATACAGTGATAGCTGAATGCCAAAGTTTGTGGAACAACTATTAAATAACTAACGTTAATTGATCAGTGAGTCAAAAATGTACTAGTTCTAATGTTTAAATAGGATAATATATTTTGTTCAAAAGTAATACAGCTATTTATCTTTTTAAGATATATAACTGGTTTAAGATCATGTTCTGTTTTTTAATTATGACTATTAAATATGGTTAAATTGTATTATTTTATTAATTAAACATTTACATTTTAGATCAACAATTAACGTATAGATCGTCTGACTGGGACCAGGAGACAATGGCATCAGCCAGACATTTAACATGTTATAACAAGACAGACAGAATACCCGAAACATGTTAAACATTAGGCAGACAACATACACACAACAACTCAAAGTTAAGATTTAGTTTAAAATGACTAAAACAGATCCAACTTCCAGAGGTGTTTGGTAGCATGGTGGTTTGTGAGGGATTTGAATTCTCCAAGGGAGAACTTTTCCTTTAAGTTCAGGTCTTTGTCCAGGCAGTACCAAGCAGAGGGAGCAGAGGACTAGAAGGCCTTCACCCCAGTTCAGTGTGGACCGTAGGGACACATCATACACATACTCCTTGTGGCCTTAGGCTATGACACAACGGAGTGGAATGGAGGAACGTGTAAGCAACCCTAGTAGAAAAATAGAATGATCCGCTCATCAATAGAATATTGCCATTATTAGGAGTATCATTGTTTAATTCTGAAACGTGACAATAGAAAGGCAGTTTTGACTAATTAAAAATATAGTCTAGTAACTTTGAGATGCAGAATCAGTTGATGTTACAGAATATGTGCAGGGAGGGTTTCAGGTGCTGTGACCATAAATACCCGTGGAGGCAAAGCGGCACTGAGTCAAATAACTTAGTTACTTTGCTCTGGCTTAAAACAGACTTTATTCTCATGTAACATTTCAAAATATACTAATGAAAGGATGATAAAGATGCAAAAAAATGAAAAATGAAAAAATATATAAAATAGATACAATAATACTGCATAATAATAATAACAATGGTTAAGGAAGATTAGAAACTAAAATAATGCAAACATATGTAAATGATCTGCTATTCCTGTCCCCCATGTCATGTAACAGTTCAACCACCATGTGACGCCTCATTGAATTATGCAAAAGGTTTGTCGGTCTTTCTCCTCTCGCTCAGCCTTATAAGTTATAAAGTGTAGAACAGGACATCATCCTCCAGTTCAGCTTCAACACAAACCATGTTCTCTGTAGCTGTACTGCTGCTGCTCCTGGCTGCTGGCTCTGGTGAGGCTGAATGAGAAAACATCCAACTAATAAGAAAACAAATTGATTCATAGTTTAAGACGCTAATTTATGACCAAAATATTATACTCTCTACAGGTGTGAAATGTGAACAGCTTACTCAGCCAGAGTCTCTGACTATCCGACCTGGTCAACCTCTGACCATCCGCTGTCAGGTCTCCTATTCTGTTAGTACCTACGCCACACATTGGATCAGACAACCTGATGGAAGCGGACTGGAATGGATTGGATGGATTTATACTGGGGGCAAAAAAGTGAAAGACTCTCTAAGTAGTAAATTCAGTCTTGCAGTTGATGGCTCCAGTAAAACAGTTACTTTGCAAGGACAAAACATGCAGCCTGGAGACTCAGCTGTGTATTACTGTGCCAGAGACCCACAGCGTTACAAACTGTTGTAAAGGACGAGCAAAAACCCTTCACCCATGAGGTGTTAAAACATGAACCCTCCAGAGGGGGAGCTCTAAACCAAACTCATCATTCAAAATAGATTATTTTTGTCATGAACATCAGCTGATAAATAGAGTGATAGCTGAATGCCAAAGTTTCTGGAACATCTATTAGTTAATTAACGTTAATCGATCAATTGGTCAGAAAGTGAATGACTTACTTACTGACTTGTTGTTCCATAAACAAGAAAATATATTTTGTTCACAAAACGACAGTTAACTTATAGATCGTCTGACTGGGACCAGGAGAAGATAGCATTAGCCAGACATATAAAATATTTATATTTAAATGATCATTAACAGAGTTGTCTTATAGATTTTCACATCTGGACCTGGAGACATTGCAGCAGCCAGATAATAAAGCCAGTACATGTATTACAAGACAGAATACATACAACATGTTATTATTAGACAAAATATATCCTTTAAAACATTCCAAATGTAGACCTGCATATAAAATGTTATTAAAAGAGAGAAAACATAACATGTTATTAAAAGCTAAAAAGGTATGCCTACATATATCATGTTCCATACAAGACAGACAGCAAACACACTATAACAAAGTTTAGATCTTAAAACAGCCTTTATTCTCATATAACATTTTAAATTAAACTAATGTTACTATTAATAATATAATATTTACAATAATAAATCTTAAAAATACTTAAAAATAAAAAAGTAATAATAATATAAACAAGGATTATAATAATAGTGTGTAAGTAAATACACACACTATAAAATAATGCAAAAATGTGTAAATGATCTGTGATTCCTATCCCCAATGTCACGTACCATCTCAACCACCATGTGACGCCTCAATGAATTATGCAAAAGGACTGTGGGTCTTTCTCCTCTCGCTCAGCCTTATAAGTTGTGAAGTGTAGAACAGGACATCTCCCTCCAGTTCAGTTTCAACACAAACCATGTTCTCTGTAGCTGTACTGCTGCTGCTCCTGGCTGCTGGCTCTGGTGAGGCTTCATGAGAAAACATCCAACTAATAAGAAAACATATTGATTCTTAGTTTAAGTCGCTCATTTATGACCAAAATATTATATTCTCTACAGGTGTGAAATGTGAACAGCTTACTCAGCCAGAGTCTCTGACTATCCGACCTGGTCAACCTCTGACCATCCGCTGTCAGGTCTCTTATTCTGTTAGTAGCTACTGACACACATTGGATCAGACAATCTGATGGAAGCGGACTGGAATGGATTGGATGGATTCGTACTGATGGCAAAAAAGTGAAAGACTCTCTAAGTAGTAAATTCAGTCTTGCAGTTGATGGCTCCAGTAAAACAGTTACTTTGCAAGGACAAAACATGCAGCCTGGAGACTCAGGTGTGTATTACTGTGCCAGAGACCCACAGCGTTACAAACTGTTGTAAAGGATGAACAAAAACCTTTCACCCATGAGGTGTTATAACATGATCCCTACAGAGGAGGAGCTCTAAACCAAACTCTTCATTCAAAATAGATTATTTTAATCATAAACATCAGCTGATAAATACAGTGATAGCTGAATGCCAAGCTCTCCGGAACAATTAATAACCTTTTTATTAATTGATCAGTAAATATCTGTTAGACTGCTAGGCCTACTGACTGACTTACTGACCAATTTGTTAAAAATATATGAACAGGGAAAATATATTTTGTTCACAACTCATGTAGCTATTTTTCTTGTGAAGATATTTACCTGATTTGTTAAAATAATTTGTGTTAAACTTTTACTATGAAATATATTTCCTTTTTGTTTTTCGTTTACATTTCAATTAACAGAGTTGCCGTAAAGATTTTCACAGCTGGACCTGGAAACATAGCAGCAGCCAGACATATATAATTGTATTACAATACACAAAACATACATATAACACGTTTTTATTTGGCAAATAACATGATTTACAACACCACAAATGTAGACCTGCATATGCAATTTAATTAAAAGACAGAAAACATAACGTGCTATTAAAAAACTAAAAAGGTGTAACGCTGGGGCAAACAGGTGTTGGACTCAGCAGCAAGACTCGAGACGACAGGCAGGTAGAATCAGAGAGACTAGTCTTTACTGGAGCCAATGGATCGGTACACGGGTAGGCAGTAGAAATCAGGGCAAAGGTACAATAACGTGAGGCGAAAGAAGAGTCGCGAGGTCGAGATGCGGTCGAGAGGATATTCAATAGATCACTGGGAAGATAACGCTGAAACGCTTGACACGGAGGTACAAAGACGAGCTGGCCCAGAAGGAGGGAAACACACTGACTAAATCCACTAGGAGGGAACAGGTAATGAGGGACAGGTGAAAACAACCAACGTGATGGGGAACGATCACAGGCGGGAAACACAGGGGCAGGGAGCAACGCATTTGGAACGAGAGGAGAAGCGAGTAAAACAAAGTAACACAGAAAACAATGACAGTATGAAGGAAACAAAAACACATAACTGATGGAGCAGGGCGAGACGTGACAAGGGGTAGGCCTATATATATCAGCTTAAATACAAGACAGGGAACATACACCCAATGCAAAAACAGTGTTTATTCTAACTTAACATTTTTAATTATATCATTGTTATCTTTAAATAATAGCCAATGTTAATAATGATATTTATAATAATAAATCATAATAACACTTTTTAAAGTAAAAATGGAGTAACAATATTGCTAATAATTATAATTAGTGTGTACGTTTACCTACACACTGTAATTATAATAAAATAATACAAAGATGTGTAAATGATCTGCTGTTCCTGTCCCCCATGTCACGTAGCATCTCAACGACCATGTGACGCCTCATTGAATTATGCAAAAAAGACTGTGGGTCTTTCTCCACCCACTCAGCCTGATATGTTATCAAAAGTAGAACAGGATTTTTTTTTTAATCATGATGATTAAATATATTTTCATTTTATAAGCACACCCTAATGGAGAAATAGAAGGATCCACTCATTATTAACCCTATGATCATTAGGATTAGCATTGTTTTGGTCTGAAACTTTACATAGAAAGGCAGTTTTGACTAACTGAAAACACAGTCTATTAACTTGAGATGCACTAGTTGATGTTACAGAATATGTGCATGGAAGGTTTGGTTTATGGTTTATTTATGACTGTTGGTCATAAATGCACTGACTAGTTCTAATGTTTAAACAGGACAATATATTTTGTTCACAAGTAATACAGCTATTTTTCTTTTTAAGATATATAACTGGTTTAAGATCATATTCTTTTTTTAATTATGACTATTAAATATGGTTAAATTGTATTATTTTATTCATTAAACATTTACATTTTAGATCAACAATTAACGTATAGATCGTCTGACCGGGACCAGGAGACAATGGCAAATGGCCAGACATTTAACATGTTATAACAAGACAGACAGAATACCCTAAACATGTTAAACACTAGGCAGACAACATACACACAACAACTCTAAGTTAAGATTTCTTTTAAAATGACTAAAACAGATCCAAATCCCAGAGGTGTTTAGTAGCATGGTGGTTTGTGAGGGATTTGAATTCTCCAAGGGAGAACTTTTCCTTCAGGTTCAGGTCTTTGTCCAGGCAGTACCAAGCAGAGGGAGCAGAGGACTAGAAGGCCTTCACCCCAGTTCAGTGTGAACCGTAGGGACACATCATTCACATACTCCCTGTGGCCTTAGGCTATGACACAACATGGAGGAACGTGTAAGCAACCCTAGTAGAAAAATAGAATGATCCGCTCATCACTAGAATATTGCCATAATTAGGAGTATCATTGTTTATTTCTGAAACGTGACAATAGAAAGTCAGTTTTGACTAATAAATATAGTCTAGTAACTTTGAGAAGCAGAATCAGTTGATGTTACAGAATATGTGCAGGGAGGGTTTCATGTGCTGTGACCATAAATACATGTGGAGGCAAAGCAGCACTGAGTCAAAGTACTTAGTTACTTTGCTCTGGCTTAAAACAGACGTTATTCTCATGTAACATTTCAAAATATACTAATGAAAGGATGATAAAGATGCAAAAAAATGAAAAACGAAAAAATATATTAAATAGTTACAATAATACTGCATAATAATAATAACAATGGTTAAGGAAGATTAGAAACTAAAATAATGCAAACATATGTAAAGGATCTGCTATTCCTGTCCCCCATGTCATGTAACATTTCAACCACCATGTGACGCCTCATTGAATTATGCAAAAGGTTTGTCGGTCTTTCTCCTCTCGCTCAGCCTTATAAGTTATCAAGTGTAGAACAGGACATCTCCCTCCAGTTCAGCTTCAACACAAACCATGTTCTCTGTAGCTGTACTGCTGCTGCTCCTGGCTGCTGGCTCTGGTGAGGCTGAATGAGAAAACATCCAACTAATAAGAAAACAAATTGATTCTTAGTTTAAGACGCTAATTTATGACCAAAATATTATACTCTCTACAGGTGTGAAATGTGAACAGCTTACTCAGCCAGAGTCTCTGACTATCCGACCTGGTCAACCTCTGACCATCCGCTGTCAGGTCTCTTATTCTGTTAGTAGCACCAGCTACGGTACACATTGGATCAGACAACCTGATGGAAATGGACTGGAGTGGATTGGAAGGTTTTATAATGGGGACAAAAGAGTCAAAGACTCCCTAAGTAGTAAATTCAGTCTAGCTGTTGACAGCTCCAGTAACACAGTTACTTTGCAAGGACAAAACATGCAGCCTGGAGACTCAGCTGTGTATTATTGTGCCAGAGAGCCACAGCGTTACATACTGTAATGAAGGACGAACAAAAACCCTTCATCCATGAGATGTTTAAACATGAACCCTCCAGAGGGGGAGCTCTAAACCAACATCATCATCCAACATATTGTTTTACTCATGAACATTAGCTAACAAATTTAGTGATAGCTAAAGGCTAACTAGAACAATATTAAATAAATCTTCTTTTGTATATTTATTGATCATTAAATCCATCAGTCTGTGACAGAGTTTCTGACAGAGTTACTGACTCAGCTGTTGATTATGCATAAAGAGGGCCAATTTATTCACTTGAAAGTCATACTGATGTTTTTATTGTGAAGATGATTAAGTGGTTTGCTATCATACTTTCCTTTAAGAATTTACCTTTTTAATATATATTTAAATTCTTTTTTTTATTTCACTTACCACAGTTATAGATTATTTTGAATGGGACCTCAAAAACATAGCAACAGCCAGACTGTAACATTTTATTACAAGACAAAGTACATAAAATATGTTATTAAAATACAGAAAACATACATCATTTTATCAAACAACTAAACAGCTAGATGGTAAACAAAAGACAGACGGCGTACACACATCAACAACAGAAGGTTAAGATCTCTTTTAAAATGACTAAAACAGATCAAACTCCAAGAGGTGTCTGGTGGCATAGTGGTTTGAGAGGGATTTGAAGTCTTCAAGGGAGAACTATTCATCCAGGCTCAGTTCTTTGTCCAGGCAGTTCTAAGCAGAGGGAGCAGAGGACTGGAAGGCCTTCACCCCAGTTCATTGTCGACCGTAGTGACACATCATTCACATACTCCCTGTGACCTTAGAATATGACATAACATGAAGGAACAAGAAAGCAACCCTAGTAGACAAATAGAAGGATCCACTCATCACTAAAACATTATCATCATTAGGATTATCATTGTTTTGTTCTGAAACGGGATAGTAGAAAGGCGGTTTTGACTAAATAAAAATATAGTCTGGAAACGTTGAGATGCAGAATCAGTTGATATTACAGAATATGTGCAGGAAAGGTTTGAGATGCTGGGACCATAAAAGCCTGTGGAGGCAAAGTAGCACTGAGTCAAAGTACTTAGTTACTTTCCTCTGGTTCAAACAGACTTTATTCTCACATAACATTTTAAAATATACTAATGTTAGGATGAAAAATATGATTTTTTTACGAAACAATATCTAAAAAAGTTCAACTAATAAAACATAATAATAATCATGATGGTTAAGGAAGCTTAGAAACTAAAGGAATACAAACATATGTAAATCATCTGCGATTCCTGTCCCCCATATCATGTAGCATCTTAATCACCATGTGACGCCTCATTAAATTATGCAAAAGGACTGTGGGTCTTTCTCCTCTAGCTCAGCCTTATAAGTTGTCAAGTGTAGAACAGGACATCTTCCTCCAGTTCAGCTTCAACACAAACCATGTTCTCTGTAGCTGTACTGCTGCTGCTCCTGGCTGCTGGCTCTGGTGAGGCTTCATGAGAAAACATCCAACCAATAAGAAAATAAATTGATTCATAGTTTAAGACGCTCATTTATTACCAAAATGTTATATTCTCTACAGGTGTGAAATGTGAACAGCTTACTCAGCCAGAGTCTCTGACTATCCGACCTGGTCAATCTCTGACCATCCGCTGTCAGGTCTCTTATTCTGTTAGTAGCTACATGACAGCTTGGATCAGACAACCTGATGGAAGCGGACTGGAATGGATTGGAGGGATTAAGACTGGTTGGAAACGAGTGAAAGATTCCCTGAGTAGTAAATTCAGTCTTACCCTTGATGTGAACAGTAAAACAGTTACTTTGCAAGGACAAAACATGCAGCCTGGAGACTCAGCTGTGTATTACTGTGCCAGAGACCCACAGCGTTACAAACTGTTGTAAAGGACGAACAAAAACCCTTCACCCATGAGGTGTTTTAAAATGAACCCTCCAGAGGGGGAGCTCTAAACCAAACTCATCATTCAAAATAGATAATTTTAATCATGAACATCAGCTGATAAATACAATGATAGCTGAATGCCAAGCTCTCCTAAACGATTAATAAACTTTTTAAATAATTGATCAGTAAATAAATGTTAGACTGCTAGGCCTACTGACTGACTTACTGACCAATTTGTTAAAAATATATGAACAGGGAAAATATATTTTGTTCACAACTCATGCAGCTATTTTTCTTGTGAAGATATTTACCTGGTTAGTTATCATAATTTGTGTTAAACTATTACTATGAAATATATTTTCTTTTAGTTTTTGTTTAAATTTCAATTAACAGAGTTGCCGTAAAGATTTTCACAGCTGGACCTGGAAACATATCAGCAGCCAGACATATAGAATTGTATTACAGTACACAAAACATACATATAACACGTTTTTATTTGGAAAATAACATGCATTACAACACAACAAATGTAGACCTGCATATACAATTGTATTAAAAGACAGAAAACATAACATGCTATTAAAAAACTAAAAAGGTGTAACGCTGGGGCAAACAGGTGTTGGACTCAGAAGCAAGACTCGAGACGACAGGCAGGTAGAATCAGAGAGACTAGTCTTCACTGGAGGCAATGGATCGGTACACGGGTAGGCAGTAGAAATCAGGGCAAAGGTACAATAACGTGAGGCGAAAGAAGAGTCGCGAGGTCGAGATGCGGTCGAGAGGATATTCACTAGGTCACTGGGAAGATAACGCTGGAACGCTTGACACGGAGGTACAAAGACGAGCTGGCCCAGAAGGAGGGAAACACACTGACTAAATCCACTAGGAGGGAACAAGTAATGAGGGACAGGTGAAAACAACCAACGTGATGGGGAACGATCACAGGCGGGAAACACAGGGGCAGGGAGCGACGCATCTGGAACGAGAGGAGAAGCGAGTAAAACAAAGTAACACAGAAAACAATGACAGAATAAAGGAAACAATAACACTAAACTGAAGGAGCAGGACGAGACGTGACAAAGGGAAGGCCTAAATCTATAATGTTAAATACAAGACAGAGAGCATACACCCAATAAAAAAACAGTGTTTATTCTAACTTAAAATTTTTAATTATATCAATGTTATTTTTTAATAAAAGCCAATACTAACAATGATATTTAGAATAATAAATCATAATGACACTTTTAATAATAAAAATGGAGTTACAATATTGCTAATAATTATAATTAAAGTGTGTATGTTTACTTACACACTGTAAATATAACAAAAAAAAACAAAGATGTGTAAATGATCTAATGTTCCTGTCCCCCATGTCACGTAGCATCTCTACCACCATGTGACGCCTCATTGAATTATGCAAAAAGAACTGTGGGTCTTTCTCCACCCACTCCTCCTGATAAGTTATCAAGAGTAGAACAGGACATTTTCTTTAATCATGATGATTAAACATCTTTTCATTTTATTATTTAATAAGGACAACCTAGTGGAGAAATAGAAGGATCCACTCATTGTTAACCTTAGCATAATTAGGATTATAATTGTTTTGTTCTGAAACTTTACATAGAAAGTCAGTTTTGACTAACTGAAAACACAGTCTGGTAACCTGAGAAGCAGAATCAGTTGATGTTACAGAATATGTGCAGGGAGGGTTTCAGGTGCTGTGACCATAAATACTTGTGGAGGTAAAGCAGCACTGAGTCAAAGTACTTAGTTACTTTGCTCTGGCTTAAAACAGATGTTATTCTCATGTAACATTTAAGAATATACTAATGATAGGATGATAAAGATGCAAAAATAGGAAAAACTAAACAATATATAAAATAGTTACAATGATACTGCATAATAATAATAACAATGGTTAAGGAAGCTTAGAAACTAAAAAAATGCAAACATATGTAAATGATCTGTGATTCCTGTCCCCCATGTTAAATAGCATCTCAACCAACATGTGACGCCTCAATGAATTATGCAAAAAGGACTGTGGGTCTTTCTCCTCTTGCTCAGCCTTATAAGTTGTCAAGTGTAGAACAGGACATCTCCCTCCAGTTCAGCTTCAACACAAACCATGTTCTCTGTAGCTGTACTGCTGCTGCTCCTGGCTGCTGGCTCTGGTGAGGCTTCATGAGAAAACATCCAACTAATAAGAAAACATATTGATTCATAGTTTAAGTAGCTCATTTATGACCAAAAGCTTCTATCCTCTGCAGGTGTGAAATGTGAACAGCTTACTCAGCCAGAGTCTCTGACTATCCGACCTGGTCAACCTCTGACCATCCGCTGTCAGGTCTCTTATTCTGTTAGTAGCTACTACATAGCTTGGATCAGACAACCTGATGGAAACAGACTGGAATGGATTGGCATGATACGTACTGGGGCCAAATACCAGAAAGACTCCCTAAGTAGTCAATTCAGTCTTACCCTTGACGAGGCCAGCAAAACAGGAACTTTGCAAGGACAAAATATGCAGCCTGGAGACTCAGCTGTGTATTACTGTGCCAGAGACCCACAGCGTTACAAACTGTTGTAAAGGACGAACAAAAACCCTTCACCCATGAGATGTTATAGCATGAACCCTCCAGAGGGAGAGCTCTAAACCAAACTCATAATTCAAAATAGATTATTTTAATCATGAACATCAGCTGATAAATACAGTGATAGCTGAATGCCAAGCTCTCTTGAACAATTAATAAACCTTTTTATTAATTGATGAGTAAATATCTGTTAGACTGCTAGGCCTACTGACTGACTTACTGACCATTTTGTGAAAAATATGTGAACAGGGAAAATATATTTTGTGCACAACTCATACAGCAAATTTACTTGTGACGATATTTACCTAGTTTGTTATCATACTTTGGGTTAAACTACTATTATGAAAAATATTTTCTTTTTGTTTTTTGTTTAAATTTCAATTAACAGAGTTGCCGTAAATATTTTCACAGCTGGACCTGGAAACATATCAGCAGCCAGACATATATAATTGTATTACAATACACAAAACACACATATAACACGTTTTTATTTGGCAAATAACATGCTTTGCAAAACCACAAATGTAGACCTGCATATACAATTTTATTAAAAGATGGAAAACATAACATGCTATTAAAAAACTAAAAAGGTGTAACGCTAACAGGTGTTGGACTCAGAAGCAAGACTCGAGACGACAGGCAGGTAGAATCAGAGCGACTAGTCTTTACTGGAGCCAATGGATCGGCACACGGGTAAGCAGTAGAAATCAGGGTAAAGGTACAATAACGTGAGGTGAAAGAAGAGTCGAGAGGTCGAGATGCGGTCGAGAGGATATTCAATAGATCACTGGGAAGATAACGCTGGAACGCTTGAAACGGAGGTCCAAAGACGAGCTGGCCCAGAAGGAGGGAAACACACTGACTAAATCCACTAGGAGGGAACAGGTAATGAGGGACAGGTGAAAACAACCAACGTGATGGGGAACGATCACAGGCGGGAAACACAGGGGCAGGGAGCGACGCATCTGGAACGAGAGAGAGAAGCGAGTAAAACAAAGTAACACAGAAAACAATGACAGAATGAAGGAAACAAAAACACATAACTAAAGGAGCAGGGCGAGACGTGACAAAAGGTAGGCCTAAATATATCATGTTAAATACAAGACAGACAGCATACACACAATAACAAAACAGTGTTTATTCTAACTTAACATTTTAAATTATATCATTAATATTTTTAAATAAAAGCCAATATTAATAATGATATTTAAAATAATAAATCATAATAACACTTTTTTAAACAAAAATGGAGTAACAATATTGCTAATAATTATAATTATAGTGTGTACGTTTACTTACACACTGTAATTATAATAAAATAATACAAAGATGTGTAAATGATCTGCTGTTCCTGTCCCCCATGTCACGTAGCATCTCTACCACCATGTGACGCCTCATTGAATTATGCAGAAAGGACTGTGGGTCTTTCTCCATCTGCTCAGCCTGATAAGTTGTCAAGCGTAGAACAGGAGATTTTCTTTAATCATGATGATTCAATATCTTTTCATTTTATTATTTTATACTTACACCCTAGTGGAGAAATAGAAGAATCCACTCATTATTAACCTTATCCTCATTAGGATTAGCATTGTTTTGTTCTGAAACTTTACATAGAAGGGCAGTTTTGACTAACTGAAAATACAGTCTGGTAACTTGAGAAGCAGAATCAGTTGATGTTACAGAATATGTGCAGGGAAGGTTTCAGGTGCTGTGACTATAAATACCTGTGGAGACAAAGCAGCACTGAGTCAAAGTACTTAGCTAATTTGCTCTGGCTTAAAACAGACTTTATTCTCACGTAACATTTTAAAATATACCAATGATAGGATAATAAAGATGCAAAAAAATGACAACTTAAACAATATATAAAATAGTTACAATATTACTGCATAATAATAATAACAATGGTTAAGGAAGCTTAGAAACTAAATTAATGCAAACATATGTAAATGATCTGCTATTCCTGTCCCCCATATCACTTAACATTTCAACCACCATGTGACGCCTCATTGAATTATGCAAAAAGGACTGTGGGTCTTTCTCCTCTCACTCAGCCTTATAAGTTATCAAGTGTAGAACAGGACATCTCCCTCCAGTTCAGCTTCAACACAAACCATGTTCTCTGTAGCTGTACTGCTGCTGCTCCTGGCTGCTGGCACTGGTGAGGCTTCATGAGAAAACATCCAACTAATAAGAAAACATATTGATTCATAGTTTAAGTTGCTCATTTATGACCAAAATATGATATTCTCTACAGGTGTAAAATGTGAACAGCTTACTCAGCCAGAGTCTCTGACTATCCGACCTGGTCAACCTCTGACCATCCGCTGTCAGGTCTCTTATTCTGTTAGTAGCTACTACACAGCTTGGATCAGACAACCTGATGGAAGCGGACTGGAATGGATTGGACGGATTTATACTGGGGGCAAAAATGTGAAAGACTCCCTAAGTAGTAAATTCAGTCTTGCCGTTGATGGCTCCAGTAACACAGTAACTTTGCAAGGACAAACCATGCAGCCTGGAGACTCAGCTGTGTATTACTGTGCCAGAGACCCACAGCGTTACAAACTGTTGTAAAGGATGAACAAAAACCCTTCACCCATGAGGTGTTATAACATGATCCCTCCAGAGGAGGAGCTCTAAACCAATGTCATTTAAAATAAATTATTTTACTCATGAACATCAGTTTATAGCTGAATGCCAAAGTTTCTTGTACAACTATAAAAAAACTAACATTAACTGATGGGTTGCTCAGAAATGTACTGACTTACTTACTAGTTGTTATGTTGAAACAGGAACATATATTTTCTTCAGAGGTCATGCAGCTAGTTTGCAATCATGTCTTTTTTTTAACAAGACTATCAATTATGGTTTAATTTTAATATTGTATTCATTAAAAGTTTACACTTTAGATCAACAGTTAGCATGTAGATCGTCTGACCGGGACCAGGAGACAATGGCATCAGCCAGACATTTAACATGTTATAACAAGACAGACGGAATACCCAAAACATTTTAAACACTAGGCAGACAACATACACACAACAACACAAAGTTAAGATTTATTTTAAAATGACTAAAACAGATCCAAATCCCAGAGGTGTTTGGTGTCACGGTGGTTTGTGAGGGATTTGAATTCCGCAAGGGAAAACTATTCCTGCAGGTTCAGGTCTTTGTCCAGGCAGTTGCAAGCAGAGAGAGCCGAGGACTGGAAGGCCTTCACCCCAGTTCAGTGTGAACCGTAGGGACACATCATTCACATACTCCCTGTGGCCGTAGGCTATGACACAACATGGAGGAACGTGAAAGCACAACCTAGACAAATAGAAGGATCCACTCATCACTAGAATACTACCATAATAAGGACTATCATACTTTTGTTCTGAAACGTGACAATAGAAAGGCAGTGTTGACTAATTAAAAATATAGTCTGGTAACTTTGAGAAACAGAATCAGGTGATATTCTAGAATATGTGCAGGGAAGGTTCGAGGTGCTGTGACCATAAATTAACGTGGAGGCAAAGTAGCACTGAGTCAAAAAACGTAGTTAAATTTTTCTGGATTTAAACAAACTTTATTTCTGGCTTCAAACAGACTTTATTCTCATGTAACATTTAAAAATATACTAATGTTAGGATGAAAACGATTCAAAATACTTAAATACGAAATAATTTCTAAAATAGTTATAATAATAATAATGCATGATAATAATTAGGTATGCACCGATACCGATACCAGTACTCGGGCTCAATACTGTGCTCATGTACTCGTACTTGTAAAACTTCTCCGATACAACCATACCACTTTACGCAATGTGACGTAACGTTGAAGTGCCAGTGAACCCAAAAAGTTTTTTTGTTTTTTTTAAACGTGGTAATTTGTCCTATATGACCGTCAACACAGTAATATAGTCCATTGTCTCACTGTTACTGAAGTAAGTCCCCAATGTAGAGAAAAAAGGGGCGCCGGCGGCGCGGTTGGTGTGGACGTGGTGAGCTCTGTCTGGGCAGCGGTGACGGCGGCGTCCGAGAGAGAGCTGAGCTTCTCATCACTTATTGTAGAACGCTACGGTGTGGGTGGACGGTGAAGCTCCGTCTGAGCAGCGATGGATTTAATACCCGATTCCCGGACACCTATAGTATAGCGCTACGGTGTGTGGCGCATTTCATATTCAACATCGCTCATTATAACGCTCATACACAACGACTGTACTAAAAAAAGTATCACAAAGTTGCCGTGGGCCGTTAAACTTTAATGGCATCATTACGTACTCATATCGGTACTCAGTATCGACGAGAACCCAAATGTAAGTACTTGTCCTTGTACTTGGTCTGAGAACAAGTAGAATTGGTGCATCCCTAATAATAATCATAATGGTTACGCAAGCTTAGAAAGTAAAAGAATGCAAACATATTTACATGATCTGTGATTCCTGTCCCCCTTGTCACATAGCATCTTGACCACCATGTGACGCCTCATTGAATTATGCAAAAAGGACTGTGGGTCTTTCTCCTCTCGCTCAGCCTTATAAGTTATCAAGTGTAGAACAGGACACCTCTCTCCAGTTCAGCTTCAACACAAACCATGTTCTCTGTAGCTGTACTGCTGCTGCTCCTGGCTGCTGGCACTGGTGAGGCTTCATGAGAAAACATCCAACTAATAAGAAAACATATTGATTCATAGTTTAAGTTGCTCATTTATGACCAAAATATTATATTCTCTACAGGTGTAAAATGTGAACAACTTACTCAGCCAGAGTCTCTGACTATCCGACCTGGTCAACCTCTGACCATCCGCTGTCAGGTCTCTTATTCTGTTAGTAGCTACTACACAGCTTGGATCAGACATCCTGATGGAAATGGACTGGAATGGATTGGATGGATAAGTACTGGGGGAAAAAGAGTGAAAGACTCTCTAAGTAGTAAATTTAGTCTGGCAGTTGATGGCTCCAGTAACACAGTTACTTTGCAAGGACAAAACATGCAGCCTGGAGACTCAGCTGTGTATTACTGTGCCAGACAGCCACAGTGTTACAAACTGTTGTAAAGGATAAACAAAAACCTTTCACCCATGAGATGTTATAACATGATCCCTCCAGAGGAGGAGCTCTAAACCAATGTCATTTAAAATAAATTATTTTACTCATGAACATCAGTTTATAGCTGAATGCCAAAGTTTCTTGTACAACTATAAAAAAACTAACATTAACTGATGAGTTGCTCAGAAATGTACTGACTTACTTACTAGTTGTTATGTTGAAACAGGAACATATATTTTCTTCAGAGGTCATGCAGCTAGTTTGCAATCATGTCTTTTTTTTAACAAGACTATCAATTATGGTTTAATTTTAATATTGTATTCATTAAACATTTACATTTTAGATCAACAATTAACGTATAGATCGTCTGACCGGGACCAGGAGACAATGGCATCAGCCAGACATTTAACATGTTATAACAACACAGACAGAATACCCTAAACATGTTAAACACTAGGCAGACAACATACACACAACAACACAAAGTTAAGATTTCTTTTAAAATGACTAAAACAGATCCAACTTCCAGAGGTGTTTGGTAGCATGGTGGTTTGTGAGGGATATGAATTATACAAGGGAGAACTATCCCTACAGGTTTAGGTCTTTGTCCATGCAGTACCAAGCAGAGGGAGCAGGGGACTAGAAGGCCTTCACCCCAGTTCAGTGTGGAGCGTAGGGACACATCATTCACATACTCCCTGTGGCCTTAGGCTATGACACAACATGGAGGAACGTGTAAGCAACCCTAGTAAAAAAATAGAATGATCCGCTCATCACTAGAATATTGCCATAATTAGGAGTATCATTGTTTAATTCTGAAACGTGACAATATAAAGGCAGTTTTAACGAATTAAAAATATAGTCTAGTAACTTTGACAAGCAGAATCAGTTGATGTTACAGAATGTGTGCAGGGAAGGTTTCATGTGCTGTGACCATAAATACATGTGGAGGCAAAGCAGCACTGAGT
Organism: Lota lota; assembly: GCA_026745465.1. Taxonomy (NCBI): domain Eukaryota; kingdom Metazoa; phylum Chordata; class Actinopteri; order Gadiformes; family Lotidae; genus Lota; species Lota lota. Next base: position 2,576,103 of record JACYXH010000069.1, on the reverse strand, counting down.
CAAAGTACTTAGTTACTTTGCTCTGGCTTACAACAGCCTTTATTCTCATGTAACATTTCAAAATATACTAATGATAGGATGATAAAGATGAAAAAAACTGAAAAACAAAACAATATATAAAATAGTTACAATAATACTGCATAATGATAATAACAATGGTTAAGGAAGCTTAGAAACTAAAATAATGCAAACATATGTAAATGATCTGTGATTCCTGTCCCCCATGTCACATAGCATCTCAACCACCATGTGACGCCTCATTGAATTATGCAAAAAGGACTGTGGGTCTTTCTCCTCTAGCTCAGCCTTATAAGTTATCAAGTGTAGAACAGGACATCTCCCTCCAGTTCAGCTTCAACACAAACCATGTTCTCTGTAGCTGTACTGCTGCTGCTCCTGGCTGCTGGCTCTGGTGAGGCTTCATGAGAAAACATCCAACTAATAAGAAAACATATTGATTCTTAGTTTAATTCGCTCATTTATGACCAAAATATGATATTCTCTACAGGTGTGAAATGTGAACAGCTTACTCAGCCAGAGTCTCTGACTATCCGACCTGGTCAACCTCTGACCATCCGCTGTCAGGTCTCTTATTCTGTTAGTAGCTACTGGACAGTTTGGATCAGACAACCTGATGGAAGCGGACTGGAATGGATTGGATGGATTGATACTGGGGGCAAAAAAGTGAAAGACTCCCTAAGTAGTAAATTCAGTCTTGCAGTTGATGGCTCCAGTAAAACAGTTACTTTGCAAGGACAAGCCATGCAGCCTGGAGACTCAGCTGTGTATTACTGTGCCAGACAGCCACAGTGTTACAAACTGTTGTAAAGGATAAACAAAAACCTTTCACCCCTGAGATGTTATAACATGATCCCTCCAGAGGAAGAGCTTTAAACCAATGTCATTTAAAATAACTTATTTTACTCATGAACTTCAGTTTATAGCTGAATGCCAAAGTTTCTGGAACAACTATAAAAAAAACTAACATTAACTGATGGGTTGCTCAGGAATGTACTGACTTACTAACTAGTTTTTATGTTGAAACAGGAAAATATTTTTTCTTCAGAAGTCATGAAGCTATTTTTCTCTTTAAGATATATAACCTGTTTGCAATCATGTATTTTTTAAATAAGACTATCAATTATGGTTTAATTTTAATCTTCTATTCATTAAACTTCTACAGTTTATATAAACAGTTAGCGTATAGATCGTCTGACCGGGACCAGGAGACAATGGCATCAGCCAGACATTTAACATGTTATAACAAGACAGACGGAATACCCAAAACATGTTAAACACTAGGCAGACAACATACACACAACAACACAAAGTTACGATTTATTTTAAAATGACTAAAACAGATCCAAATCCCAGAGGTGTTTGGTGTTATGGTGGTTTGTGAGGGATTTGAATTCTCCAAGGGATAACTTTTCCTCTAAGTTCGGGTCTTTGTCCAGGCAGTTCCAAGCAGAGGGAGCAGAGGACTGGAAGGCCTTCACCCCAGTTCAGTGTGCACCGTAGGGACTCATCATTCACTAATTCCCTGTGGCCTTAGGCTATGACACAACATGGAGGAACGATACTGTGCTCGTGTGCTCGTACTTCTCAGATACAACCACCCGATACCACTTTACGCAACGTGACGTAACGTTGAAGAGCCAGTGAACCCAAAACGTTCTTTATTTATTTTTAAACGTGGTAATTTGTCCTATATGACCGTCAACACAGTAATATAGTCCATTGTCTCACTGTTACTGAAGTAAGTCCCCAATGTAGAGAAAAAGGGGGCGCCGGCGGCGCGGTTGGTGTGGACGTGGTGAGCTCTGTCTGGGCAGCGGTGACGGCGGCGTCCGAGAGAGAGCTGAGCTTCTCATCACTTATTGTAGAACGCTACGGTGTGGGTGGACGGTGAAGCTCCGTCTGAGCAGCGATGGATTTAATACCCGATTCCCGGACACCTATAGTATAGCGCTACGGTGTGTGGCGCATTTCATATTCAACATCGCTCATTATAACGCTCATACACAACGACTGTACTAAAAAAGTATCACAAAGTTGCCGTGGGCCGTTAAACTTTAATGGCATCATTACGTACTCATATCGGTACTCAGTATCGACGAGAACCCAAATGTAAGTACTTGTCCTTGTACTTGGTCTGAGAACAAGTAGAATTGGTGGATCCCTAATAATAACCATAATGGTTACGCAAGCTTAGAAAGTAAAAGAATGCAAACATATTTACATGATCTGTGATTCCTGTCCCCCATGTCACATAGCATCTCAACCACCATGTGACGCCTCATTGAATTATGCAAAAAGGACTGTGGGTCTTTCTCCTCTCGCTCAGCCTTATAAGTTATCAAGTGTAGAACAGGACATCTCCCTCCAGTTCAGCTTCAACACAAACCATGTTCTTTGTAGCTGTACTGCTGCTGCTCCTGGCTGCTGGCTCTGGTGAGGATTCATGAGAAAACATCCAACTAAAAAGAAAACATTAATTCATAGTTTAAGTCGCTCATTTTTGATCAAAATCTTATATTCTCTACAGGTGTGAAATGTGAACAGCTTACTCAGCCAGAGTCCCTGACTATCCAACCTGGTCAACCTCTGACCATCCGCTGTCAGGTCTCTTATTCTGTTAGTAGCTACCGCACAGCTTGGATCAGACAACCTGATGGAAACGGACTGGAATGGATTGGATGGATTTATACTGGGGGCAAAAATGTGAAAGACTCCCTAAGTAGTAAATTCAGTCTTGCAGTTGACGGCTCCAGTAAAACAGTCACTTTGCAAGGACAAAACATGCAGCCTGGAGACTCCGCTGTGTATTACTGTGCCAGAGAGCCACAGTGTTACAAACTGTTGTAAAGGATGAACAAAAACCCTTCACCCATGAGGTGTTATAACATGAACCCTCCAGAGGGGGAGCTCTAAACCAAACTCATTATTCAAAATATATAATTTTTAACATGAACATCAGCTGATAAATACAGTGATAGCTGAATGCCAAGCTCTCCGGAAGAATAAATAAACTTTTTTAATAATTCATCAGTAAATATCTGTTAGACTGCTAGGCCTACTGACTGACTTACTGACCAATTTGTTAAAAATATATAAACAGGGAAAATATATTTTGTTCACAACTCATGCAGAACATTTACTTGTGACGATATTACCTAGTTTGTTATCATAATTTGGGTTAAACTATTACTATGAAAAATGTATTATTTTTTTGTTTAAATTTCAATTAACAGAGTTGTCGTAAATATTTTCACAGCTGGACCTGGAAACATAGCAGCATGCAGACATAGATAATTGTATTACAATACACAAAAGATACATATAACACGTTTTTATTTGGCAAATGACATGCTTTACAACACCACAAATGTAGACCTGCATATACCATTTTATTAAAAGACAGAAAACATAACACCCTATTAAAAAACTAAAAAGGTGTAACGCTGGGGCAAACAGGTGTTGGACTCAGAAGCAAGACTCGAGACGACAGGCAGGTAGAATCAGAGAGACTAGTTTTCACTGGAGGCAATGGATCGGTACACGGGTAGGCAGTAGAAATCAGGGCAAAGGTACAATAACGTGAGGCGAAAGAAGAGTCGAGAGGTCTAGATGCGGTCGAGAGGATATTCAATGGGTCACTGGGAAGATAACGCTGAAACGCTTGACACAGAGGTACAAAGACGAGCTGGCCCAGAAGGAGGGAAACACACTGACTAAATCCACTAGGAGGGAACAGGTAATGAGGGACAGGTGAAAACAACCAACGTGATGGGGAACGATAACAGGCTGGAAACACAGGGGCAGGGAGCGACGCATCTGGAACGAGAGGAGAAGCGAGTAAAACAAAGTAACACAGAAAACAATGACAGAATGAAAGAAACAAAAACACATAACTGAGGGAGCAGGGCGAGACGTGACAAAGGTAGGCCTATATATATCATCTTAAATACAAGACAGAGAACATACACCCAATACAAAAACAGCGTTTATTCCAACTTAACATTTTAAATTATATCATTGTTATTTTTAAATAATAGCCAATGTTAATAATGATATTTATAATAATAAATCATAATAACACTTTTTAAAGTAAAAATGGAGTAACAATATTGCTAATAATTATTTTTAGTGTGTACGTTTACTTACACGCTGTAATTATAATAAAATAATACAAAGATTTGTAAATGATCTGCTGTTCCTGTCCCCCATGTCACGTAGCATCTCAACCACCATGTGACGCCTCATTGAATTATGCAAAAAGGACTGTGGGTCTTTCTCCTCTCACTCAGCCTTATAAGTTATCAAGTGTAGAACAGGACATTTTCTTTAATCACGATGATTCAATATATTTTAATTTTATTATTTTATACGCACACCCAGTTATGACCAAAAGCTTCTATCCTCTACAGGTGTAAAATGTGAACAGCTTACTCAGCCAGAGTCTCTGACTATCCGACCTGGTCAACCTCTGACCATCCGCTGTCAAGTCTCTTATTCTGTTAGTAGCTACTACACAGCTTGGATCAGACAACCTGATGGAAACAAACTGGAATGGATTGGATGGATTCATACTGGGGGCAAAAAAGTGAAAGACTCCCTAAGTAGTAAATTCAGTCTTGCCGTTGATGGCTCCAGTAACACAGTTACTTTGCAAGGACAAAACATGCAGCCTGGAGACTCAGCTGTGTATTACTGTGCCAGAGACCCACAGCGTTACAAACTGTTGTAAAGGATGAACAAAAACCCTTCACCCATGAGGTGTTATAACATCAACCCTCCAGAGGGGGAGCTCTAAACTAAACTCATCATTCAAAATTGATTATTTTTATCATGAACATCAGCTGATAAATACAGTGATAGCTGAATGCCAAAGTTTCTGTAACATCTATTCAATAATGAACGTTAATCGATCAATTGGTCAGAAAGGTAAAGACTTAATCACTGACGTGTTGTTCTATATAAACAGGAAAATATATTTTGTTCACAAAACGACAGTTAACTTATGGATCGTCTGACCGGGACCAGGAGAAGATAGCATTAGCCAGACATATAACATGTATATATTTGAATTATTATTAACAGAGTTGTCTTATAGATTTTCACAGCTGGACCTGGAGACATTGCAGCAGCCAGATAATAAAGCCAGTAAATGTATTACAAGACATAATACATACATTATGTTATTATTGGACAAAATATATCCTTTAAAACATTCCAAATGTAGACCTGCATATAAAATGTTATTAAAAGAGAGAAAACATGCCTTGTTATTAAAAAGCTAAAAATGTAGGCCTACATATATCATGTTCCATACAAGACAGACAGCATACACACTATAACAAAGTTTAGATCTTAAAACAGCCTTTATTCTCACGTAACATTTTAAATGATACTAATGTTACTTTTAATAATATAATAGTTAAAATAAAACATCTTAAAAACAATTTAAAATAAAAAAGTAATAATAATATAAACAATGATTATATTAACAGTGTGTAAGTAAATATACACACTATAAAATAATGCAAAACTATGTAAATGATCTGTGATTCCTATCCCCAATGTCACGTACCATCTCAACCACCATGTGACGCCTCATTGAATTATGCAAAAAGGACTGTGGGTCTTTCTCCTCTCGCTCAGCCTTATAAGTTATCAAATGTAGAACAGGACATCTCCCTCCAGTTCAGCATCAACACAAACCATGTTCTCTGTAGCTGTACTGCTGCTGCTCCTGGCTGCTGGCTCTGGTGAGGCTTCATGAGAAAACATCCAACCAATAAGAAAACAAATTGATTCATAGTTTAAGTCGCTCATTTATGACCAAAATATGATATTCTCTACAGGTGTGAAATGTGAACAGCTTACTCAGCCAGAGTCTCTGACTATCCGACCTGGTCAACCTCTGACCATCCGGTGTCAGGTCTCTTATTCTGTTAGTAGCTACCACACAGCTTGGATCAGACAACCTGATGGAAACGGACTAGAATGGATTGGACGGATTCGTACTGATGGCAAAAAAGTGAAAGACTCTCTAAGTAGTAAATTCAGTCTTGCCGTTGACGAGGCCAGTAAAACAGTTACTTTGCAAGGCCAAAACATGCAGCCTGGAGACTCCGTTGTGTATTACTGTGCCAGAGAGTCACAGTGTTACAAACTGTTGTAAAGGATGAACAAAAACCCTTCACCCATGAGGTGTTTTAACATGAACCCTCCAGAGGGGGAGCTCTAAACCAAACTCCTTATTCAAAATAGATTATTTTAATCATGAACATCAGCTGATAAATACAGTGATAGCTGAATGCCAAGCTCTCCGGAAGAATAAATAAACTTTTTTAATAATTGATCAGTAAGTATCTGTTAGACTGCTAGGCCTACTGACTGACTTACTGACCAATTTGTTAAAAATATAGGAACAGGGAAAATATATTTTGTTCACAACTCATGCAGACATTTTACTTGTGACGATATTTACCTGGTTTGTTATCATAATTTGGGTTAAACTATTACTATGATTTTTTTTTTTTATATTTTTGTTTTGTTTAAACTTCAATTAACAGAGTTGCTGTAAATATTTTCACAGCTGGACCTGGAAACATAGCAGCATCCAGACATATATAATTGTATTACAATACACAAAACATACATATAACACGTTTTTATTTGGCAAATAACATGCTTTACAACACCACAAATGTAGACCTGCATATGCCATTTTATTAAAAGACAGAAAACACAACATGCTATTAAAAAACTAAAAAGGTGTAACGCTGGGGCAAACAGGTGTTGGATTCAGAAGCAAGACTCGAGACGACAGGCAGGTAGAATCAGAGAGACTAGTCTTTACTGGAGCCAATGGATCGGTACACGGGTAGGCAGTAGAAATCAGGGCAAAGGTACAATAACGTGATGTAAGCTTAGAAACTAAAATAATGCAAACATATGTAAATGGTCTGCTATTCCTGTCCCCCATATCCATTAACATTTCAAATACCATGTGACGCCTCATTGAATTATGCAAAAGGATGAGGGTCTTTCTCCTCTCACTCAGCCTTATAAGTTATCAAGTGTAGAACAGGACATCTCCCTCCACTTCAGCTTCAACACAAACCATGTTCTCTGTAGCTGTACTGCTGCTGCTCCTGGCTGCTGGCTCTGGTGAGGCTTCATGAGAAAACATCCAGCCAATAAGAAAATAAATTTAATCATAGTTTAAGTCGCTCATTTATGACCCAAAGCTTCTATTCTTTACAGGTGTGAAATGTGAACAGCTTACTCAGCCAGAGTCCCTGACCATCCGACCTGGTCAACTTCTGACCATCCGCTGTCAGGTCTCTTATTCTGTTAGTACCTACGCCACAGATTGGATCAGACAACCTGATGGAAACGGACTGGAATGGATTGGCAATGAAGAAAATCAGAAAGACTCCCTAAGTAGTAAATTCAGTATTTCTGTTGATGAGGCCAGCAACACAGCTACTTTGCAAGGACAAAACATGCAGCCTGGAGACTCAGCTGTGTATTACTGTGCCAGAGAGCCACAGTGGTACAAACTGTAGTAAAGGTAGAACAAAAACCATTCACCCATGAGGTGTTATAACATAAGCCCTCCAGAGGGGGAGCTCTAAACCAAACTCATTATTCAAAAAAGGTTATTTTAATCATGAGCATAAGCTGATAAATACAGTGATAGCTGAATGCCAAACTCCAGAACCAATGATTATCTTATTTGTTGAAAATAAAAACAGAGCAAATATATTTATTTACAAATCATACTGGTATTTATATTGTGAAGATGATGAACTGGTTTGCTTTCATACCTATTTTTTTATTAGTAGTATTAAATATATTTTCATTAATTTATTAATCAAACTTCTATAAGATGCCGTATAAAGAAGCAACAGCGATGTTATTACAAGACAGAAAACATACCATGTTATTTAAAGACAGCATACGTATAACATGACAAGACAAAACATACATATAATAAATTCTCATTGTTAGGTTCTGATACATGCAATAGAAAGGCAGTTTTGACAAATATAAACGTGCCCAGTGGCCTCTTGAAGTCTTCATACGGGCATGGGCTACATTTCTAAATAGTCAAATGTGGTTCTTAAGTGAAATTGGCCCTGTAGACCCACCTACACGTATCAATTTCTGTCCCTTTTGCAAAATGCAAATCCACCCCCTCTTTGTCCTACATAACCAGTATCTGTGGTCAACACTGTCAAGTCCTCTTAGTCCTTAGGGGTAGAAAAAATACACTTTTATAGGACTAAAACTACACCATAAATCATGTTTCACGTAGTTCTGCTTTTGCTTTTAAAATGTGCCGTCTGTAAGTATGACATTTGGTAAAAAAAAATGTAGGCCTACAGGCAATTCATCATTTTAAAAGCTTATTCGTTTTCTATTTTGCAGATGTTCATAGCTTGGAACTTTCCCAGCCTGTCGCTGTCGTCGTGAGAACGACGGAGCCATTGGTCCTTACCTGTAAAGTAACGGGATATTCTGTCAGCAGTGGTAGTGTAGCCTTCGCCACAGGTTGGATCAGACATCCAGAAGGAAAACCACTGGAGTGGATTTCCCACATCTGGGACAACGGAGATATCTACAAAAACAATGCGCTGTCTAACAAGTTCACGATTTCTCGTGACTCGACTAGCAACTCTGTTTCTCTAAGAGGCCAGAATGTGCAGGAGAGTGATTCAGCTGTGTATTACTGTGCTAGAGAGCCACAGCATTTCCAACTGTTGGAAGGATGAACAAAAACCCTTCACCCATGAGATGTTATAACATGAACCCTCTAGAGGGGGAGCTCTAAACTAATCTCAATTAAATAAATAATTTTACTCATGAACATCAGATGATGAATACAGTGATAGCTGAATGCCAAAGTTTGTGGAACAACTATTAAATAACTAACGTTAATTGATCAGTGAGTCAAAAATGTACTAGTTCTAATGTTTAAATAGGATAATATCTTTTGTTCAAAAGTAATACAGCTATTTATCTTTTTAAGATATATAACTGGTTTAAGATCATGTTCTGTTTTTTAATTATGACTATTAAATATGGTTATATTGTATTATTTTATTAATTAAACATTTACATTTTAGATCAACAATTAACGTATAGATCGTCTGACCGGGACCAGGAGACAATGGCATCAGCCAGACATTTAACATCTTATAACAAGACAGACAGAATACCCCAAACATGTTAAACATTAGGCAGACAACATACACACAACAACTCAAAGTTAAGATTTCGTTTAAAATGACTAAAACAGATCCAACTTCCAGAGGTGTTTGGTAGCATGGTGGTTTGTGAGGGATTTGAATTCTCCAAGGGATAACTTTTCCTTTAAGTTCAGGTCTTTGTCCAGGCAGTACCAAGCAGAGGGAGCAGAGGACTAGAAGGCCTTCACCCCAGTTCAGTGTGGACCGTAGGGACACATCATTCACATACTCCCTGTGGCCTTAGGGTATGACACAACGGAGTGGAATGGAGGAACGTGTAAGCAACCCTAGTAGAAAAATAGAATGATCCGCTCATCACTAGAATATTGCCATTATTAGGAGTATCATTGTTTAATTCTGAAACGTGACAATAGAAAGTCAGTTTTGACTAATAAATATAGTCTAGTAACTTTGAGAAGCAGAATCAGTTGATGTTACAGAATATGTGCAGGGAAGGTTTCATGTGCTGTGACCATAAAAACATGTGGAGGCAAAGCAGCACTGAGTCAAAGTACTTAGTTACTTTGCTCTGGCTTAAAACAGACGTTATTCTCATGTAACATTTCAAAATATACTAATGAAAGGATGATAAAGATGCAAAAAAATGAAAAACGAAAAAATATATTAAATAGTTACAATAATACTGCATAATAATAATAACAATGGTTAAGGAAGATTAGAAACTAAAATAATGCAAACATATGTAAATGATCTGCTATTCCTGTCCCCCATGTCACTTAACATTTCAACCACCATGTGACGCCTCATTGAATTATGCAAAAAGGACTGTGGGTCTTTCTCCTCTCGCTCAGCCTTATAAGTTATCAAGTGTAGAACAGGACATCTCCCTCCAGTTCAGCTTCAACACAAACCATGTTCTCTGTAGCTGTACTGCTGTTGCTCCTGGCTGCTGGCTCTGGTGAGGCTTCATGAGAAAACATCCAACCAATAAGAAAACATATTGATTCATAGTTTAAGTCGCTCATTTATGACCAAAATCTTTTATTCTCTACAGGTGTGAAATGTGAACAGCTTACTCAGCCAGAGTCTCTGACTATCCGACCTGGTCAACCTCTGACCATCCGCTGTCAGGTCTCTTATTCTGTTAGTAGCTACTACACACATTGGATCAGACAACCTGATGGAAGCGGACTGGAATGGATTGGCAATGAAGGAAATCAGAAAGACTCCCTAAGTAGTAAATTCAGTATTTCTATTGATGAGTCCAGCAACACAGCTACTTTGCAAGGACAAAACATGCAGCCTGGAGACTCAGCTGTGTATTACTGTGCCAGAGAGCCACAGTGGTACAAACTGTTATAAAGGACGACCAAAAACCCTTCACCCATGAGGTGTTATAACATGAACCCTCCAGAGGGAAAGCTTTTAATCGTCTCATTTAAAATCTTTTATTTTTCTCATGAATTTAAGCTAATAAATACAGTGATAGCTGAATGCCAAACTCCAGAACCAATTATTATCTTATTTGTTGAAAATAAAAACAGGGCAAATATATTTATTTACAAATCATACTGCTATTTTTATTGTGAAGATGATGAACTGGTTTGCTGTCATAGCTATTTTTTTATTAGAAGTATTAAATATATTTTCATTAATTTATTAATCAAACTTTTATAAGTTGCCGTATAAAGAAGCAACAGCGATGTTATTACAAGACAGAAAACATACCATGTTATTAAAAGACAGCATACGTATCACATGACAAGACAAAACATACATATAATAAATTCTCATTGTTAGGTTCTGATACATGCAATAGAAAGGCAGTATTGACAAATATAAACGTGGCGAGTGGCCTTTTGAAGTCTGCATGGGCTACATTTCTAAATAGTCAAATGTGGTTCTTAAGTGAAATTGGCCCTGTAGACCCACCTACACGTATCAATTTCTGTCCCTTTTGCAAAATGCAAATCCACCCCCTCTTTGTCCTACATAACCAGTGTCTGTGCTCAACACTGTCAAGTCATCTTAGTCCTTAGGGGTAGAGAAAATACACTTTTATAGGACTAAAACTACACCATAAATCATGTTTCACGTAGTTCTGCTTTTGCTTTTAAAATGTGCCGTCTGTAAGTATGACCTTTGGTTACACAAATATAGGCCTGCGGGCAATTAATCATTTAAAAAAGCGTATTCCTTTTCTATTTTGCAGATGTTCATAGCTTGGAACTTTCCCAGCCTGTCGCTGTCGTCGTGAGAACGACAGAGCCATTTGTCCTTACCTGTAAAGTAACGGGATATTCTGTCAGCAGTGGTAGTGCAGACTACGCCACAGGTTGGATCAGACATCCAGAAGGAAAACCACTGGAGTGGATTTCCCACATCTGGGACGACGGAGATATCTTCAAAAACAATGCGCTGTCTAACAAGTTCACGATTTCTCGTGACTCGACTAGCAACTCTGTTTCTCTAAGAGGCCAGAATGTGCAGGAGAGTGATTCAGCTGTGTATTACTGTGCTCGCTCGCCCTACGCCCACAGCGACACAGAACAACGCAAGCTGCATGCAAAAAACCCAGGAACGGGAGCGCACCAGTTTGAGGTTGAACGGGTCACAATGTGTTCCCTTAATGGAGGTTGTTCGTGAACAGTTAAGCACCCCGTCACTGTCTTGGAAGTTTCAATAACATACAATTATGGTGTTTATTATATTTTTACAGCACACTTTCCCGTAACCCTATTTAAAATAGTGTTACGGGTATTTACGTTTGTATAATCAATTATGTTTATATTTTCTGGATTTTCTAAGACGAAAAATCTAAACAGGATAGAGAATAAATAACACAAAGTTCACTAAAATACGTGCATCTTGCTACGGGGAGCAGAGCGAGGGGCCCCAAATGCTCGACACAGAGAGGCGGAGAGGTACAAAGGGGGTTTATTGGGAGCGAGCAACAGACAAGCCGGGGACTAGGCGAGCAGTGGGTGGTCAGGCAGGCATGGGCTCCGCAACAGGCAGGCAGTCAGCCAGCCAAGGGTTTGGCAACGGGCAGGAAATCAGGCGGACAGCTAAGCAAAGGGAGAGAACGGGTTACGGACAGGGACAGGGACAGGGACAGGGACAGGGACAGGGACAGGGACAGGGACAGGGACAGGGACAGGGACAGGGACAGGGACAGGGACAGGGACAGGGACAGGGACAGGGACAGGGACAGGGACAGGGACTCTAGAGCCGGGAGCAAAGCTACTGACGGGATTAGAGTAAACAACGAACTAGCGCCGGCTGCCAGGAAACCCACGGCTGAAATAAGGAGCGTTGATTGGGGATTGCCGGCCGGTGTGTAAACAGGGGAAATGAGGGAACACCTGGAGTAGTGGCTGCCGGCACCCGCTAGGTGGCGGAAGTGGACGGCGTGACAGTGGACTGCGTGACACATTTTTTGTTATGATTGTCCAGACTTTACAAAAACAACCTAACTGAATGTGCAAACCGCATAACTGAATCACATGAGTATATAAAATAAACACAAAAATACATAAATATAAAAAATATGTAATTGCTTTTTAAAATATAGTTAATTATTTAATATTATATTCATTTAAATGATATTATATCATTACATCCACATTTCAAATTTACCACAGGTCATTCAATATATTTGAATGTTTATACTTCATCTACATACTCAAATGAGAATATATACTTCATGCAAATGAGTCTTATGGCACATAAAAAGACCTGTGTACTTCTCTGACTGCCAGTAGGACCGAACAGCTTCCGTCAGCATCTCCTCCACATGAAACCATGTTCTCTGCACTGCTTCTGTTGCTCTCAGCTGGATCCTGTGAGTGTCTCCCTGCTGCTACATTAAGAGAAAACACAAAGCAATCCAGTGGAGAATGAGTTGCCCCTGCGGTGCTGACTTGTAGTGTCTTTTTACAGGTGTCTCCAGTCTAGATTTGATCCAACCACACTCCTTGGTCCTGAGATCTGGACAGCCATTGTCCATCAGCTGTCAGGTCTCCGGCTATTCCTTGACTGATAACAGCTACGCAACAGGTTGGATCAGACACACCGAAGGAAAACCAATGGAGTGGATCTTCCACCAATGGGGTGGTGGGACTCTTCGTCAGAATAACAACCTGAAGAACAGGTTCAGCTACAGTAGAAACACAGATACAGGAGAAGTGACAATTAAAGGTCAAAATCTACTGCCTGAAGATGATGGTGTGTATTACTGTGTACGCTACACACAGAGGTACAGCCCCCTAGCATGCTGCTACAAATACCCAGTCCCACAGTTTCAACACGTAGTGCTGCTACACATAGCCAGTCCCACAGGTTCAACATGTAGTGCTGCTACACATATAGTCCCACAGGTTCAACACGTAGTGCTGCTACACATAGCCAGTCCCACAGGTTCAACATGTAGTGCTGCTACACATAGCCAGTCCCACAGGTTCAACATGTAGTGCTGATACACATATAGTCCCACAGGTTCAACATGTAGTGCTGCTACACATATAGTCCCACAGGTTCAACATCTAGTGCTGCTACACATAGCCAGTCCCACAGGTTCAACATCTAGTGCTGCTACACATAGCCAGTCCCACAGGTTCAACATCTAGTGCTGCTACACATAGCCAGTCCCACAGGTTCAACATCTAGTGCTGCTACACATACCCAGTCCAACAGGTTCAACACGTAGTGTTGCAAAACTTATAGTCCAACAGGTTCCTATAAGCTACAAATAAACTGATCATGATGTAGGCCTGATTAATGATAACTCATCAACATGTAGTGCTGTATACACTTTTTATTCACTAAGATACCGGTTGTCTCTCTGTAGAGATCAAATGTCTGGTTGTAGAGACAGTTGATTAATGTGAATTTCGTTTTGGCCAATGGAATTCAGTTTAATAACAGGAAGTAGCATGACTGTTTAAGCGACTTCCTTTAGCCAGGCCAAGCAGTCCTGGCCACAGCTGCTTCCCTTACTAGCTAATGTCATTCAGTGTAGTCGTGGTGAAGTAATTCAAGAAAGAATTGTGCCTTTTTCATAATGATGTACTATCTATGGCTGGCAATTAGTCTTTCATTTCATGCTATAATGGTTATCAATATTACACATATACTATTACAGTCTTTAAATACAATATGGCTCTACCTTTAAAGACACTATTTCAATATTTATATATCCGTGTTATATCAGCGCTACAGCTTTGTGCACAATACTGTTTAGCACAGCTAATATGGAGGCGGGGTTGAGGCAAATTTACATTCGTCTCATCTCTACATAAAGCATTCTGGTGAAGGGTTTAAGTAAGAGGCTGATCATTTGACGTGAAGGCTGAGCTGCAGTTTGACTCCCAAGTTCAGAATAATGGAGCGTTCTCTGTTTCTGCTTCTGATATGTGGCCTGGCAGGTAAGCAGGTTCATTTATTCATGTTTTTTGTTATATTTTTGTTAACTTATTTCTATGGCTGTTAGTTGTAATTAATGTTGCTGCTTTGTCTCCATACAGGTTTATGTGCTCAGACAATAACACAATCTGAACCAGTTGTTGCAAAGCCGAGGGAATCTCATACATTGACGTGCACATATTCTGGACTATCAACTAGTGCTGCTTTTGGCTGGATCAGGGAGAAAGAAGGGAAGGGACTGGAATGGATCGCATATATCTCAGGACCTAGTGGGAGCACCAAGTCCTACTCTGAGTCAGTCAAGGGCCGCTTCACCATCTCCAGAGACAATGACAGACAGCAAGTAGATCTCCAGATGAACCAGCTGGAGACCGTGGACTCCGCTGTTTATTATTGTGCTAGAGACCACATTAATTAGACTTGGTTGTGCAGCTGTACAAAAACTCACAATGGAGATTCTAGTTTAGATGTCAGGAGAGGGGCATTAACCAATAGCATTCTAGCCGGGATGTCAGAAGAGGAGTATTAACCACTAGCATTCTAGTTGTAATGTCAAATGTGGGATATTAACCAATGGTATTCTAGCAAAGATGTAAGAAGAGGAGTATTAACCACTTGCATTCCAGTAATTTCAGTGGCATCTAGCGGTGATGTCATATGAGGGATATTAACCACTGATTTTCTACCTGTGGTGTCAGAAGACGAGCATTACCAATATATTTCTAACTGTGATGTCATAAGAGGAATGAAGAAGAATGTATTAATTCCTAAACAGTAAATATGGTTTCACCTTGTTCTGTTTTCATCCCCCCCCCTCCCTCACTGCCAGAGCCCTGTCTTTAACCCCCATGGTTAGATGACCCAACACTCAATATGATGACATATTTGCCCTGCGCTCATCCCCCTCCCTGCCATACCCTTGTCTCTGACCCCCATCTCTGACCCCCACTGTTAGTTGATCAGACAGTAAATATGTTTAGTCTTCATCCTGTTTCCCCCCCCCCCCCCCTCCCTGCCAAACATCTGTCTCTAACTCCCATTACTCTTACCCCTTATTTCATCTTACAGTCCAACAATAGATCCCCCACAGATCAACAGGTCTGGGTGCCAATCTGACCCAGGTATCACACCCCACCAACTGTCCAACCTAAAGAGGGTGTAGGCGGTATGTTATTGGCCTTTTATGTATAACTGGAAACCAATAGGAAACAGGGGGTTACACCTTTTTGTATGTTTAACTTAGAAAACAGGTAATGATTGGAGGGTATCCGATAACCCCGCTCTTGCCTGTTTGTGATTAATTAAATACATAATGGGAGAGGACACATAATGGGAGAGAGTGACACATATTGGGAGACAGAGTACACAGAGTATGAGAGTGACAAGTAGAGGGTTAACCATGCAGCAGGAAGGGGCTGGTTGTTGGGGTATCCTGCAGGAGCCTGAAGGATTGAACATTACGTCTTCGTTCTATGGTCTATTTGAAAGAAACAGACTTGGAATCTGCACCCTAATTTGAATGATCCCAACTTCTTCAGGAGTATTGACCAACATATCTTTTAACTGTGATGTCAGAAGTGGAGTATTTACCAACAGATTTCTCACTGTGATGTTAGAAGAGCGGTATTAACCTCTAGATTTTTAAGTGTGAAGTCAGAAAAGGAGTACTAACCAATGGATTCTAACTGAGATGTTAGAAGAGCAGTATCAACCAATAGATGTCTAACTGTGACGTCAGAAGAGAAGTTTAAACCAATAGCTTTGCTGCTGTAACATCGGCTGCAGGTGGGGCAGCATGGCTAATTGGAGGAGCAGGTGCAGCTGCAAGAGAGGAGCAGGATTAAAAGAGGTGATTAATAGACATCTTGGTCTGATAGCTCTTTCTTGCGGTGACGCTGGACACATCAGAGTCTTGGACATGTAGTTAGCGCCTAAAGGAAAGCAAGGAAGCTGGCACAAAAACCATTTAGATGATTGTGAAAGACTGCTGGGTCTTTCATGTATTTGGTTGGAAGGTATAAAGTTGATTTATTATAGCGAAACGTCCCTCCTTCCACGAACCCCACCAGATGCAATACACCTTGCTACAGAGTAAAATAAGCTGACTGCTGTTGTCTGATCAAAGAGTGATGTGAAATCCCGGTCTGAATATCCCGGTCCAAAACAGTACATTATTATATACAATGTTCATATAATATTTGACTTAGCACGAAGCACATGTGTGCGCTCACAGCTACACACAAATAATGTAGGGAGAGATATTTGTTTGAACAAATGTCGACCAAAGAAAAAGAACTCCTTTGTTCATAGCAGCTTTGTGGCCTAATCAATTTTAATGTCAATATATTTACATATTTTTACGAAGGGCCCCCCGACTTGTAAATGAATATACAAATTGATTCAGTCTCCTCCCATTTGACTCTAATATATATTTCCCAGACCAAACCGTTGGCATCAATCTTCCACTGCCCTGGGTCTGTAACACTCCCAACATGAAAGTCTCAGGCAGTTTGTTCCTCGTGGCCCTTCTTTCAGGTGAGCTTCAACCGACTCTGTCCAATGGGGAGGACAGAGGAGAACCAGCTGGTGTGTGCTGAGAAATCATCCAATGTCTCCTCATCTAAATTATTTTGGGTTTTGTTTCCTTCTTCAGCGGCTCACGGCCAGCAACTCACCTCCTCAGAATCAGTGGTCAAAAGGCAAGGAGAACCGGTCACACTGTCCTGTCACGTGACCGGAGTCTCTCTCACTTATCTTCACTGGATTCGCCAGAAGTCAGGATATGGCCTGGAGTGGATCGGGCGGATAGACAGTGGAACCGGAACAACGTTTGCCGCGTCTCTTCAAGGGCAGTTCACCATCACCAAAGACAGCAGCCGAGAGGAGGTTTACTTAAATGTAAAGAGTCTGAAGCCAGAGGACTCAGCTCTTTATTATTGTGCCAAAGAGGCACAGTGAAACAGAAGACTGCTCGGCTGTACAAATACTGAGCCCTGAGGCATGACCGGGGCTCCTGTGGAATTGGTTGATGATAAGCATTACAGATTGACTAGCATTACAGGGAAATGTATTAATAATCCTAGTCTCTGACACGGTAGAGTGGAAGTGGTGCCCTGTGTTTTTGTTTTGATTGCTTTGTTTGTGCATTTAAACTACGGTTAAGCAGCTTCGGCTCTCGCTGTAACCCATTCCAGTTGGCATTCCGTTTGTTAAATATACATCCGCTTCACTGGTGACCTTGACGCTCTTGGACGATTCCAGAGTTTCGATTATATATAATTCTTTTTTTTTCCTTTGACATAGAGGCTCCTAACATCAACGCGGTAACGCTCAAATTACCGGAGTTTTGGGAGCACCATTCCGCCGCTTGGTTTGCGCAGGCTGAGGCCCAGTTCGCACTGCAGAAAACCATAACAGATGACACGAAGTACTACTACGTCATCGCTGCGCTGGGCAGTTCCACCGCGGTTTGGATCATACGTTTTGTAGTATATTCGATATACTAACTATTAACTGGACTGCCACAGACTTTGCTCATGACTCTTTTATTGAGAACCCGACAACCGTGGCTCTCCTGCATAGCGACCATACATCAACTGCTAACTCAGGGTAGAGAGCGATAGGTTACTGTACCCACCAATGGCACTACTGTCCCTAGTGGTCAGATGTAAGTATCCCACTCTACAACATTCCTCCCCCTTTAAATTGGAACTAACCCGGTTAGTTAAACATTTTCAGAGTAAACACTACTATGTCAAATATGCCCTCAATGACAGTAACCATACAAATAACAATTCAACTTGTAAGCAACCGTTTGAACCGTTTTTAAAAACAATAAACAAGGCTGTGTGAGTGTCCCATGTGTTTTTCTTTTCATATACACTCACATAATGTCTTTGTTTGAAGCAAGGGTAGACTACCTTACTTCCTAAAGGAGATTAGGGCACATTCTAGCCCATGAGAAGGAATCTCCTTTACCTCCCAAACTCTAAAAAATGAGCTGGGGGTTTGCTAGTTCTTTGAGAGCGTCGCAATTCCACTTTAGGTGAACCACCAGGTCCATTGATTTCCTCGGTAACAGGTGCATTATCTGTTTGTGGCAGTGGTATACCTGTGTCCTGTGGCACCTCACTGTCTGGTGGACTGAGCTCTATGTAGTCGTCCTCGTCTGTTTTGTCTGTCATTGGCTCTGAACCGTCATTTTCCTTTCTAATGAACAGCTGGTCAACATGCCGACGTACCACTCGACCATTCCCCAATAATACAGTGTACGACACGGGCCCTGTGATCTCCTGAACCAGCCTCGGTATCCATTTAGGGCCATACCCAAAATTCTTGGTATACACCAAGTCTCCGACATCAAAACTGCGAGCTTTTGTGTGTCTGTCATGGTATGTTTTCTGTCCTGCTTGTTTAGCCTCCACTTTACTCTTTAGATCTGGGTGTATCAGGTCTAATGTGCACCTCAACTTCCTTCCCATCATCATCTCAGCAGGGGAAAGTCCAGTGGTGGACTGTGGAGTTATACGATAACTAAACAAAACTCTATTCTGATTTGTCTCCAATGTGTGACCTGAGCTCTTTTTCATTAGCTCTTTAAAAGTTTGAACGGCCCGCTCCGCCAGCCCATTGGAAGAAGGGTGGTGGGGTGCTGAGGTGACGTGTGATTCCACTCTTTGTCATGAACTCTTTGGTGTTCTCACCCACAAAACACTGAGCATTATCTGAAACGATCATCTCTGGAATGCCGTGACTGCTGAAACTGTTCCTGAGACTATCCACGGTAGCAGCTGACGTAGCTGAGCTCAATGGGTATACGTCCATCCATTTTGAGTGAGCGTCCACTATTACCAAAAACATATTTTCCATGAAAGGACTTGCATAGTCTATGTGTAGCCTTCTCCATGGCTTACTGGGCCACTCCTAGGGATGGAGTGGGGCACTAGCAGGTGCTTTTCTCTGCTCTTGACATTGATTTTACCTTCTTGATTTTACCTTCTTTTCAATGTCAGAATCCATATTGGGCTACCACATGTAGCTCCTGGCCAAGCCTTTTCATTCTGGTCATGCCGGGATGACTCTGATGCAGTTGTTCGCTGTGCGTCCTCTTTCTGGAACGACGACCCGGGCTCCCCACTGCACACAGCCGTCCTGGACACTGAGCTCATGCTGTCTCTGTTTGTAAGCAGCAAACTCATGTCCATCCTTGTGATTTGGCCAGCCCCTCAGTAGGTACTCACGGACCCTCGACAGGACTGGATCTTTGGCTGTCCAGCTCTGGATTTGCTGCGAGGTCATCATTGGGCTGTTCTCCTGATCCAGCATTAGCACTCGTTCCTCAGGAGGCGGACTGTTTGGACACTCTGGAAGAGGGAGGCGGCTGAGAGCATCGGCGTTACCGTTGTCCTTGCCTTCTCTGTAAGTAATGACATACTCATATGCTCGTAATGTTACTGCCCATCTCATTCTTTTGGGAGATGCCATTTGTGGCACTGCTTTCATTTCATTCAACAAACTGATAAGAGTCTTATGGTCAGTACAGATTTCAAACTTCTCTCTTTTCTCTTTTTCTCAGGAAGTTACACGAGAGAAACAACCGTTGTCAAAACCATCTCTGGAGGTAGTGTACGCTACATTCATTTTACATTGACTAGGAATAGGTTCTCGTCTAGACAGAATCTCTGGTGGAAGAGTTGTCAAGTCACATGCTTAGCTCATATGACCAAAGTCAGCCTCTTCCAAATAAACCAATAACCAATTTAACCAACAACAAATTAAACCAATGACCAATTAAACAAATTGCCAATTGAAACTGTTAAAAAATAATAACCAATTGCTAATCTAATTCGAATTAAATTTTACATAAAGATCATGCATAATTTTGACAATAAATTTTACAATAAAACACATTGAATTGTTGGAATTTGGAATACCTTGAATGAAATCATGGGAAGGAAGCATTTGTTTTTGTTGAATTAGATAGTATGTTTTTAACTAAGCCCCAAGATATCCCCCAATAGCTAACTATTTTAATAACTTCTTTATCAATAAGGTGAACAATCTGAGGCAGAGCCTAGGTGGTACTGATTCTAATCCTTGTGAACTGAAGAAATTAAATAATGGATGGTAAAAATGTTATGTTTAAATTAAATTGTGTTGAGGCTAGAGATGTTAAGATATGGCTGAAGACTCTTCCTGAACATGGCAGTGCAGACAATCTTGACAGCAAGGTGCTAAACATCGCTGCTGATTACGTTTTGGGTCCCTTAAGTCAAAAATTGAATACATGTCTGCTATATGGGGTGTATCCTAGACTGTGGAAGGAGGGTAAAATCGTTCCATTGGATAATAAGTTCTTCCTGCACTTAGCAAGGTTATGGAGAGGATTATTCATGTTCAGATCCAAGACTACTTTAACAATAACAGCCTAACTACCAAATATCAACATGCATACAGAAAGGGTAACTCAACGTGTACAGCACTTAGACAAATTACTGATGATTGATTAAGGGATATTGATGACTCAAAAATAGCGGGAGCCATTATGTTAGATTTCAGTGCCGCATTTGACATCATTGATTATGATATTTTAATTAGAAAGCTAAAATGTTATGGTTTTAGCCCATCTGCGACTACCTTGATGAAGAGTTATCTTTCCTCTGTAGTATAGAAGGTCTTTTACAATGGTAGTTGTTGAATGACCTGATACGGAGGGAATACTTTGTAACAGTAGTACTTTTATTTTAACACAATGGTAAGTCCTAGACCAACATTACGTGACTAACAGAATACCCAGAGGGGCGCACCAACCACCGCGCATGCACAGTAGCCAGTACGGTGGCTGCCATGGGAGCGCATTCAAACAGCACATTGCGAATGCTCTACATCCTCTCTCTTTAGCTTGTAGCCCTAACACAAAACAGAACATGGCTAAGATAAATAATAACATTTGCATGTTTTTCCAAACAAGCTATTAGGTATGGAAGAAAAGAAAACATGGCATGTAATCTAACTCAATACTTTCATTCTAACATTCTTTCAGAACATTTTACAACACTGAGCATGTTGTGCTTAATGTCCACACAAATTCAAATCACTCAGTCTTTGTATTTAGGGTTCGGCCTATTAACACGACCTGAGCGTGTTTGGTATGGGCTCCCACTGATGCGTGTTGGCATCAGAGCTATGGGCTCTTGAGCTGGGGTCTTTTCAGCGTCTACGCGGTTGGGCTTCTCTGCAAAGGGATTGGAGTTTCCTCTACAGCTGGATTGAAATGCTGCGGGTCTGCGTCGGTGGACAACTCTGGAGGTGGCTCGGCTACAGGTAGGATATGTCTGCGATTTCTCCTGTACTCCCTGCCTTCAGACTGGATGAGGTATGATCTTGGTTCCCTACAGACCTCTTTTACCATGCCCATGCGGTTGTACCCTTGGGGGGTCTGCATTCTGACTGCTTCACCTTCAACAGGGCCCGTAGTGGACGGCTTGACTTGTCATAGCTCCGCTTTTGAGAGTCTTTTCTTTAGGAGTTGAGCCTGGACTTGTTGGGTGTTACAGGCTGTAGGCTCTAGCAACTGTTTGCTGACTGGAGTGTGGTACGTGTCTGCCTTGACATAAGTCTCTGTGCCGGTGAGCCTAGCTGTGCATCTCGAGGGATGTTTCTCAGGTTTAGTAAGTTTAGGAACGTGTCTGTTCCATCTCTTTTTGACTTTTCCATCAGCTGTTTTGCACTACGGACTGCCCTTTCAGCTAAGCCATTGCTCTGTGGGAATTCTGGGCTGCTAGTGACGTGCTCAAAGTCCCACTGTGTGTGTGGCAAAGTCCTTGAACTGCTGGCTGTTGTACTGTCTAGCATTGTCTGAGATGAGTATGTGCGGTGACCCATGGACAGAGAAATGTCGTTTCAGTTTTGTAAAGACTGATGTTGCTGTGATGTCCTTGATTTGGTCGATCTCAAACCAACTTGAATATGAGTCTACAAGCACTTGATAGTGTTTACCATTCCATTCCAGGATGTCTGTTGCCACTGGAGACCACAGTAGGTCTGGAACAGGGTAGAGCTGGAGTGGTTCCTTCTGTTGATGTGGTTTAGTGCTGTTACACACAGAGCATGAGAGTGTTGCATTGTCATTCACGCTGAGTTTATGAACTTCCTTGTTCAGTGTTACTAACTCCATGCGTATGCATGCTGGTAAACCTAGCAGTGGCTGGACGTTTCTCTCCACGATGTAGAACTGTAGCGCATATGGCTTGCCTAGGTGACATGACAGGACAACTGAACCCACAGTGTTAATCTGATTTCCTCCATATACCACCAAGTTGGTGATTCTTGAACAGTCTATTTCTTCCCTGTTCTTCACGCGTTTGAATGTATCATATGATATGACGTTGCAGTTTGCCCCTGTATCGACTTTCATTTCGATGGGCTTGCCATTGACGTGGACAGTGGTGAATGCTTCACCTTTCTCCTTAGCATGAGAGTATACCGTGTCAACGTTCTCCAGTGTTATTCCATCCACATAGTATGAATCATCGTCGCTACCACTCGTGGCTCGGGCTGGTTCCAGTTCATTGACATATGTCCTATATCTCTGTGTGCTATGGTGCTGCTGTGTTGATCTGCAACACGTTTTGTAATGGTTCCATTTCTTACATGTGTGACACTGTTGACCATATGCTGGGCAATTTTCTCTCTTAGCTGCGTGGCTACCTCCACAGTTGTTACAATTTGTGATAGGCCGTGCATTCCTCTCTGATTGTGATGTTCGTCTTGTATCAAATCTCTGCTTCCTTGCAAATCTGTACAAATGTACAGCGTCAACGTTTTCTGGTGTTTGCGGTGATGATAATGTATTTGTGTGTTGTTCTGCCAGCTCATGTATTCGACATTCAGATATAGCCTTGGTTAGAGTCAGTTCACTATCACGCAGCAAAACCTTTCTCAGACTGTCATTGTTTATGCCGCATACGAGTCTATCTCTGATGAGTTCATCTTGCAAAATTCCAAAATTAGAGCTCTTTGCTTTGATCCTTAAATCAGTGACATATGATTCAATGGTCTCACCTTGGTTTTGACACCTTGTGTTGAACTTGTGCCTTTCTATTGTAATGTTGGTTTGAGGATTGCAAATCTCCCGAAATTTCCTCTTCAGACATATTGGGTCTTCTTTTGACTCGGCCGGAGTGATGACGCCTCCGTCCCCGGGAGCTCTCACCTCCGCCGCGTATACAAATGACCTTTCTCGTTCAATGGCTTCTGATCCTGCTAGATTGAGGAGAATATATGCCTGTGTGCGGGCTGGCTTGTCAAAGTGTGCCGCCGCAATGAAAACGTCGTACTCTTGTTCGAAC
Organism: Lota lota; assembly: GCA_026745465.1. NCBI lineage: Eukaryota > Metazoa > Chordata > Actinopteri > Gadiformes > Lotidae > Lota > Lota lota. The sequence continues at coordinate 2,552,102 of JACYXH010000069.1, read as the reverse complement.
ACACGCCAGTTCTCTGCGACGTTCCCATCAATGAGTACAGGTTCGGGTCTGCGAAATCGGGTCAGCCATCACGATGGTGCACGTTCGTTGCTAGTGACACTTGCTCGTGGCGTTAGCTCGTTAGCTACGTTAACGTTGGTTGTCCACGCTCGATCGGTGAGTTAATCTTCCTATTCGTTTTCAAGACTTGTATTGTGTCCGTGTTCACTTCTGACACCATGTTGAATGACCTGATACGGAGGGAATACTTTGTAACAGTAGTACTTTTATTTTAAAACAATGGTAAGTCCTAGACCAACATTACGTGACTAACAGAATACCCAGAGGGGCGCACCAACCACCGCGCATGCACAGTAGCCAGTACGGTGGGAGCGCATTCAAACAGCACATTGCGAATGCTCTACAGTAATCTTTCAAATTGTAGTAGTTTAGCATGTGGTAAACCTCAAGGAAGTTGTCTGGGACCACTCCTGTTTTCAATTTGTATTAATGACTTGCCCTCTGCTGTGAAAAATGCAGGTATAACAATGAACACTGACGATTCCACTGTATATTATGCAGCAACCACATGCCATGGATTTAATCAAGTTTTGTCTAACGAGTTGAACATAGTATATGATTGGATTAAAACAAATAAATGAGCCTTAAATATATCCAAAACTAAAGGTATTGTCTTTGGGTCACGACAAAAATTGGTTTCTAAGCCTAAACTGGAGCTATCCATATCTGGTGAACCCATACAACAGTCGGAGAAAGCTAAATTGCTGAGCCTAGTTCTTGACAATCACTAATATAGTTGTTAGAAAAATGGGCCGAGGCATTGCAGTCACAAGAAAGGGTTTTCCTTATGTACATGCTGGGTGGACTTTCTAAATCATTAATGTTGTACAGTTTAGAAAACAAATTTACATTTTAGAAAACAAATTTACATTTTAGAAAACAAATTTACATTTTAGAAAACAAATTTACAAAGCGCATTGGCAAAACATCCCTCGGCCGCAGTCCGTGTTCGGGCGTTCACCATAAACTTCTTTGACGCCATAAACTCCACAACAACAACACGAAAAGACCACGCTCATCACTTCCGTGTCACTTCCGGTATGTGGTACATTCCCTTTCCGTGAAGAATCTGTCATTTGTAAATTTGTTTCGGGACTGGTAAAAGTGTGCGTCTTGTTAATTTGTTTTCTAAAATGTAAATTTGTTTTCTAAACTGTAAATTTGTTTTCTAAAATGTTAATTTGTTTTCTAAAATGTTAATTTGTTTTATAAAATGTTAATCTGTTTTCCAAAATGTTAATTTGTCTCGAGCTTTGTAAAAGTGTTTCATTCTTTGTAATGTTGCTTTGCACTTCCCGGCCACCGTACATAACAAACTGGAATAATTTATCCCTTAATATCCGCCTAATATAAAATATATCATCCTTTAAAAATAGTCTGCAGAGGTATCTATTGGCATGCAGATGAATAGAAGGAGGTATAACTCTGGGCTATTTTTTTTATTTGTGTTTTTTATATGACCTGTATAATTCTAATTATTTTTAAATATCTTTGTATATACTTTTTATTTATTAGTATTCTACCTAATTGTATGATCAATGTTGACTGACTTTGAATATGAATGTATTTATTTATTAATATAATGTCTTTGCTTTTTTATATTAATGTATATTGATATAATTGTATGTATATTAATGCGTTTTAAGATTTCACATGTAATGTGTTATGTACAGTATGTCAAGTGTGGACCCCAGGAAGATTAGCTGATTGCCATGGCATCAGCTAATGGGGATCCTTTAAATAAACAAATTAACAATTAACATAAATGCATGTCAATGTATTGGTGCTTACGTTCTAATAATTGCAACACAGAGAAGAGGAATGTTGTCTTTTTTTAAACGCTTGAAACTTAAATGGCATTTTGAAAGTGTTTACATTTTATTTATATTTTCTTGATAGATAAGTTGATTATGATTTTTTTTATGTAATCACTGGACTACATGCATATTTGACAGCATTCCCAAAACAAATAGTGTGAATTATAACTGTAGTGCTTTTAGTTTCGTTTCCACCTTTCCTTCTGTGCTACTTGTTGGATTACGTCTTAACAAACAGTATTTGTAACGTAAGTAACAAGACAGATAACGTTTGTCTGAAGTGTTTATTTAGAAAAAATACTTAATTATAATGTCCAATATCTGACTCCAAACTAAATTATGTCCAATGAAGGTTGCTACCAAACAGTGACGTAGTATAAATGATTTATGTACTTTTTCTGTACAGAAACATTTCTGTTCTTCCGACTAGATAAATATATTTATTTAGCCAGAAGCCCAAAAGTACAGAAATGTTTTTATCATTTATAAGTAAGTAAATTAGGCATTTTAGAGTAACATACATCTTATGAATTGTAACGACATTCTCAATACAACTTGTCCCGCATTGGCTCTTACAATAACATTAAATATGAAGTATAATATTGATAGCACTGTTGGGGCATCCTCCACCACAATCAAATGATACATGATGGTAACACTTTACAATAATCAACCATATATTAACATTAGCTAACATAGTAATAAACATTAATTAACTGTTAAGTAACTGTTAACTAATGGTTTAGTAATCATTTACTAATGATGTACATGTTTACTAATGGTGTTCATGTTAACTAAAGTATTATTTACTAGGGTTAACCCTAACCCTATTTAATAATAATACCGTAGTTAACGTGAACACCATTAGAAAATGATTACTAGACCAATAGTTAACTGTTTATTAACTGTGAGTTAACAGTTAATTGTGCTTATTACTGTATTAACTAATGTTAATAAATAGTTAATTGTTGTACCCTTATTGTGAAGTGTTGCCTAAATGTTTATTGATTCCATATTGTTTTGCTTTATCATCTCATTGAAATCGGTCACATAATAACATTAATAAAAATCCCCTTTGAAGTTTAACATTAATTGCAAAAAAACAAAGATATTAATACTCAACAGCAATAGTATTTTTAATAACAATAGTAATCATCGATTTCTTTTATCAAATACAAATAGAAGATTGAAACTTTGATTAATATAATTGTAATAATACTAAGAATATGGGCTTTTACTATAATATTATCGACAGTCTGTTACAAAATAACACAAAGCTTCACGTGTCATATGAATCAGAAAATATATTGTAACATTTTTTGTTTCTGTTCTTTGCTAAATATCGCTTATCATTTTACAATTTAAAGCTACAATAAATAAAGTACAGTTCATTTTAAATAAAGCAATGAATAGAGACTTACATAGCCTTCGCTTAAGCAGGCACGTCAGTGGTGTAGGTTTTTGTCATTACATGTATCACAGTGTATACAGTGGGGTACACAGTGATATATCCTCGTACAAAAACCTCTCACTCTGACCGCTGATGTGGACTTGCGCAAAAACCTTCACTCTAATTCTCTATAGCGAACACATTCTTGTATTAGTCACTCAGGTAAATGGGTAAGTATACTTTTAGATTATTTTGTATGGGTTTTGTGAATGGTGTAATCTATTGCGATAAATAATTTATGCATAGCAATGTTTACTATATGTAGCCTAGTTTTACGATGTGGCTTTATGGTTGTAGATGCAGTATCTGCAATATCTGTCATTGTCAATGTAGGCCTATTGTTTTATTTGTACTAAATTGTAGATATATTACATTGTAACCAATTATTATTCATTTTATGAGCTATTAAAATACCCCACCAAAGAATAATCATTGAAGTCTCAATAAAGTTGAAAAAAGTAATACAGCACTCATAAAGCTATGTTTTCTTATGTTTAATATGAATCAATCATTTTCAATTATATTCAAACTATATATTGTTGTACAAGAGAACATGTTGACACCTCATTAACATGTTTACTATTGTGGCAGCAGACTTCATGTCAACGTCCTCCACAGGAAATGTGTTCACTCCACGTGTTTCCATCTTATGCTGCCGAGATGCAAGTTTCCCATCGACACATGTTGACTACCAGCACAAGAAAGAGTTATTGCTCGACCACAGCCTAGAACCGTGGTGGAGTGGGGGAGGACATTCAGATCCTCACAAAGTGAGAATTAGCGCAGGAGCAATCAGGTAATAAGGGAGCCATAACAGGTGTGACACTGACAACACTACCTGGTGTGAATCCTACTTGGTGTGAAAACTCTATCTTGTGTTCTAGGACAATCTATTGGATTGAAAAGTCTTACATGTCATTACTTTTTATTATTCTTCCTTTTTTCTATTATACAATCATCTGGTTCTTTGACCCATATGTCCATGGATGCGAAAAAAAAATAGGAAGTGAAGGTCAATGTACGTATGTGATGCCAGTCTTTACTATGGTACGATATCCCAACCATGAACAAATTCAACATTACCCCTTTCGCTTTTACGGCGCAGCCATCATTGACTTACGGCCCGGCCCCACCAAACGCGAGGCCTCGAGTGTGGCACTCGCCTCCCATTCACTTTGTATGGGACGGGTACTGGACGCGTGCTGGCGTGGGGCAAGGTATTGTGGGAAGGCTCGCGTGCGCGCGGGGAATCGCATTGGTAGAAAGGGGAGCGACAAAAGTTTAATTTCAGTTAACGTTATGCAAATGAGCGCGTCTTGCTGCACGCGTTGGTCCATGTGAATGGACAATCGACATTCAGCGAGTACTGGACCATTCGGACTCGTGGTGAATTTCATTTCCTGGTTTTAAGCACAAAGGGAAGGCATACAAGTTTAACTTCAGTTAACGTTATGCAAATGAGCACATCTTGCAGCGCGCGTTCGGCCATGCGATTGTGTATAATCGACATTTAGCGAGTACTGGCGGACCATACGGACAAGTGGTGAATTTCAGGGGCAGTGCCGCGCGTTGTCAAAAAGGGGACCACGCGTTTGGTAGGGCACCTTTCAATTCATAACATTGAAATATTATACTTTCAAAACAAAGTCGTTTATTTGTTCTGAATTCACCTCTTTGAAATCCAAATATGGCATTTCAAGTTTTGCCATTTTGAAAACACATTTTGATGTCCACTTACTCAAATTCAAAAATTCAAGTTACATATAATCCAAATACGACATTCATTACTCATATTCAAGTGGTCAAAATACAGATCAGAAAATTAAATCGAAAAAAAAATCATACTGAAGCAGCAAGGTATTCCAAGGACAGGCCTAAGCATTCGAGACTGAAAGCAATCCAACTGACTGCCAGCCTATCAGAGCGCAGTCTGTCAGTCATGTGGTGAAAGAACACTGATCTGTCCTATGTTGCTTCACCACATGACTGGCCTGTCCTTGGAATACCCTGCTACTTTGAAAATGTTTATGTGAATTATTGAACATTGAAAGAATAATTGAAATTGTGTTTTTGAAATGGTAAAACTTGAAATATTTGAATTTCAAAGAGGTGAATTCAAAATGAATAAATTCAACTGACCGTGTTTTCAAAGTATAATATTTAAAGGTTTTTATATTTATTTTATATTAGCTATAAATATTTAATCATATATTTATTTTTAAAAGTTATAAACGATTGAGTATAAACATAAAACATAAAATGAACATAAAATAATATGAGGCGTCCTTTCAATTCTGCCTTCAATCTGCCAAATATGGATTGTTTCCGCTGCTGGTTACAAAAAATCTCAAGCAATGGTGGTGCCCATAGAGTGAAATCTAAGGCCGAAAGGATTTGGCCAGTTTGTTAAGACCCCATGTTAATGTTTTAATGTAAAAAAAAACATGATTTTTGCTCAACTCACCCCCTCTCGCTGTGTCTCACGCGTTCCAAAATTGTGATGGCAAGCCATTTACATCCATTATATTACAAACTTACAAACAGATTGTTTAGCATCTTTCATAGCGGTTTCTTAGTTTTGTCCAACACATGTAAGTGCAAACGAACGGCCCTGGCTAGGTAATTTTCTGCAATTGTCCCACAAAGGAACAAATCAACAAGTTTTGATTCTGTGTTTACACACCACTAGGCATGCTCACAGACTTAGAGTCTGAGGCGCACAGTATTCTGAACGATTTAAGGCAGTATGATAGTTCTGAATGCAGAGCAACTTTTCGATAATAATTCCCTAACCCTAACATTCAAGAATTCTAACTGCTTGCCTCTCAGTCTCATTGCCCGTGAGCATGTGCAGTGGCTAGTGGATACAGAATGCATTGGCTCGATCCAATCAGTTAAAAAAAACACCCCCTCCTTAACTTACCGTCATGACTTAATGACATTTTCAGAATTATCGCACCGCATAAAAAACTGCAACTTTGCCCAGAATTATAACTGGGCAACACCGTCTCTAATGGCTGGCCAACTGCCTAATTAAGGAAGTAACTTACACGTGATGGGGGGTGAGTTCATCATTGAAATCATGGGTGATTTGCATCTGAACATATACAATGTTAACAATTAACCTGGGGTCTTAACAAACCCACTGTAAATGACCCTGATTATGGTCCAGCACTCTTCAATCATTTTTATTATTAAGGCTGGGGCTTTTATGTTGAAATAAGACTTTCAGGAAACGGAAAAAATCAAACAAGCTCTTTTGGTAGACGGAAAAACAACGGTAGATCGTCAATTGTGTTTGTAAAACTTAAACTGTTGGCTATTTGTTAATTTAGCACCTGGCTGATAAGGGCACAATGTTTGTCATAATTTTGTTTCCTATGGTGTTTAATGTTTTAGTCATATTGTGGTCTTTTCTTATAGTTTTAATGAGTTTAATTTGATTGTGTTTAGGCGAGCAAGACCGCTATATTTGTTCAATTCAAGTCATTAAGAGGTTAATGTATTATTTTCGTTGTAGAATATTGTAAGGCAGTAGTACATTAAGCCTATTATCATAATGTGAATAGAATGTGAATACGTTTATTTTTGTTTGTTTTTCGTAGCTCTTACGTTGTGTTCAAGGTGTGTTCACTGATCGTCTGTTTGCTCAAAAATAAACACTTGTGAACCATTAGTCAGAGAGTCAGACCATCATTCAGCCGGGGATGCTACAGTAAGAGCTTCACCTCATCGGTTCCACCACGCTCCTGTCCAAGGACGACTGCGGAAGGACTCGATGTGATTGTCTAAGGTTGTGGCACTCACTCACAAAATGGAAGCATTGGACTTATAGACGGTAGAGACCAGGCAATGGAAGCCTGTAAGAACAGCGTAGAGGAGGAAATTTGCTGCTCTGGTCGCCTACGAAATTCCACAGAGGAGATGCTTTCGTTTCAGAGAGAGGCTCACAAAAGGGAGAAAAGGCTAATTCACCTTTATGAACAATGGAAGACCCAGGCACGTAAGGCTAGAGAGCAATTAAAGTTGGACATTCCTGAGAGCCAGATCGCAGATCTTATAGACACATTAGAGAAAGGAAAGGACGATGTTACTAACATCTATGTGGATATTAGAGATCACCTCACTCCTTCCAGTGAAACAAGACGTATTGATGCCTGTGAGGCAGTGACAAAGGACATTATTAGGATAGCTTATGAAAGGATAGCTGACATTGATGAAAATGTTGATAGTGGAGCAGTAAAGCAACATCTTCGTGAGCTGCTTAACAGAGATTACGCATTCTGTAGACCAACACAACAAACTCCTCTCTCCAGCTGTCACTCACGTTTCCACCGTTCGCTTCCTGCAACTAAGCTCTCCTGAGACTTCTCCTTGAGCAAGACTCTGTTGGGCACTATAACAAACAGACCAGATCAAGCTAAAATTAAAGAAACAAAGTTGTTCTCTGCATTTTGAAGGGCCTACTTTTGGTGTTACTACTGAAAGATCTTCTATAGGGATTTAACATGGGGGATATAAGAGTTGAACCTCACTGCCCAGGTATAGCTACTTACAACTCAACTACAATGAACTAGGTAGTGTTTACTAACTCTGAGTACATGGGGTGTAGTATTATGTATACAGGAAATATATATCTCTAGAGATGTTCAATGCTTTTTCCTGCCTGCCAACCTCTCAAAAGCCTTCGTCTCTTCTTAACTGCTGAGAAAGATTAAACAGCCTCTTTGCTATTTGAACTTTCACGAAAAAATGCAAAAACGACCAACTACATCAGTTCTGTTTTTACCGGCTTTCTACTGTAACAATATAAATGTAGCTTGTAAATTAAAAAATATAGATATTTTAAGAAAAAATGACTTTCTCAATTCCATAACATTTAAATCACCAGTAATTCATTTATAGTACTGAAGAAATCAAATGTTCAAGAAACATCTGTGTTGCATTGACTGATCAGAGAAAACCAGAGTGGAGCTATAGGCTATATTTTTGTATGGCGTTGCTATTGATATGAACCACTGTGCTACTACTTTGACTACTGGGGAAAAGGAACAGTTGTGACAGTCTCTGATTCAGGTAATACACTTTTTTTATTACTTTAAACCTAAATAATGTTATGTGTATTTGGAACAAAGCGCACCTCTTAATTTTTAGTTTTTGTAAGAGGTGTAAGTTAGAATATTTCACTGTGACTACGGCTTTGACTACTGGGGGAAAGGGACCTTGGTCACTGTTACAGGAGGTAAGCACGCTTTAACTATCTTGTTTCTACGGCACTTTTTAATACATTTTATAGGAATTGCATTTGTTATGTGTATGGTTTTAAGATTTCATTATTTATTTGTATGCAGTCCTTATTTGTGTGATGCACTGTGACTGCACTTGAGTTGCGGGCACAATATAGTATACGTTGACTTTTGAAATACATCTTAAAAGTTAACAAAGGTATTATACGACTTTTATAAATTAAGTAATTCAACACTAGTCGCTAAGGGCAATTTTATAACTGTGCTTTACTTCGTTTGACTAATAGGCAAGGGTAACAATATAGGCTAATGTTTTCAAACAAGAATGCAAATCGGCTGTTTAAACTGTAAACTTCTACCTGAAAGTGTGTTAATGCTTTTTGATACTAATATTAATTTTAACGATAAGGTAATCATAGTTTTAATAATGGTTCTGTTTTGATCATTTGCATTGAAAGACAATACTATTAGGCCTGCTTATTTAATTGGAGATCTTTAAATCATTAAAAGACAAATCATCAATAAATAATTACATTACATAATGCCATATAAATACAAATGTATTTCCGTTTAGTAATAGTAGTAGAAATGTGTTATGTGGTAGGAGTTTGTTTTCTGCTGATTATCCAATAGCTTATCAACCTGATGCTATAATATGCCTGTATTTGTTTTCTTATGGGAAATCTAAAGTAAAATAATGTTAAATGCAATTCATTGTGTATTAATTACAAATAGCTTGCTGTGTTTCTCTTTCCATGTGTGTTTCTCTCTCTGTGTCTCTCTCTCTGTCTCTTTGCTAGAGGCGAAAGCCCCCACTGTTTTCCCGCTGGTCCAGTGTGGCTCAGGGACGGGAGACATCACTCTTGGCTGCATGGCCACTGGCTTCACGCCGGCCTCACTCACGTTTAAATGGGCGTTGGGTGGAAGCGAACTGACAGACGGCGTCCAGTACCCGACCTCTAAGAAAGATAACCAGTATACAGGAATCAGCCAGATCCGCGTCAGGAGACAGGACTGGGACGCCCGGAAGCCTTTCACCTGCTCCGCCGTACACACTAGCGGAACTGTCAAGGCCGAGATCGTGAAACAAGGTAGGATTATGTGAATTCAAGTTGTAATTGTTTAATGGTTTCATATTCTATTGTCTGACAATTCTCATTTGTATGAGACCCCCCAAAAAATAGTATGCTATTGCCGTTATGAAGATAAGTCGAGTTATTTAAATCTGCTACCATTGTTATACATTATTGCAATACAGTTTATATTAATATGTCACATTCCCAGTTGGCTTAACCTTATAATAGCATACAATATATCAAGTGATGGACCAAGCCTTAGGCTGTACTATTGCTATACTGTTAAGCCTACTATTAGGCCTATATAGCCTACGTGGTGTTGATTTGGAGTTAGACTATCAATGTCATTGTCAGGATTAAAATGTGTATCGCTGGAGGGCTGAGGCTACCGCTTGCCTTTCTGAATGAAATCGCTGGCGTGTTACAAGCTTGTTCCGCCTTTGCAACACAGACTGCATCGGTGCTTTGCTTATCCCGCGGTTGGTCCTTAACTCTACTTTGCTAGTACTATTACTTCCACCACTGCTGCTACTACTACTACTTCACTAACCATATTTACTTACATCATCTCCGCTATATTTGTCTTCCTTTCGTGTATTGTTTACTGCTCTCAAACAAGCTATATATGTTATGCTATGTTGACGTGTTATGTACAGTTGTTGAATCGGACATTCATAAGCAAGTCCAAGTCATTCGCTGGTTTGAGTCACTTAGTGACACACTTGTGTAGTTCATGTGGAATGACAATGTTTTGAGCACTTTCAGTCACTGAATACAAAATTGAACTCTGCATAAATGCATAGTTATTCTCCTCTGTATAGCCCACATATCGATCTTGTTATACTGTTTTACAGTGGTGGTTCATAAGTTGCCAGCTCTGAGTATCTTGATCTCTGAGACTCAAGGCAGCGACATGGTTTCCTTCGGCTGCTTTGCCGCTGATTTTTCACCAAAGGATTACACGATCAAGTGGTTGAGAAACGGCGAGAAAATCGACCAGCCTCAAAGCAGCACTTCTTCTGCGAGTCAAACAAACGAGACGGGGACTTTCTACAATGCAGCAAGCTATATCCAGGTGGCGGAAAATCATTGGAAGGATGTTGGAGCTGTTATCACGTGTATGTTTGAAAGTAGTGCAGGGGATGCGACGGCTAATCAGACCTACACAGGATGTGACCGTGAGTAAATACAAATGCATTTCCTTTTTCAAATGAATGTTTTAGTTAACCATGTTGAGGGGACTTGATACTGATATTTTTTTCTCTGTCCAACAGAACCTGAAGCGTCAACGAAATTGGAAATCGATATCTTGCCGATTTCACTCGAGAACATGTATTTAAAAAGGAATGCTGAACTTGTTTGTGAAGTCCATGTGCAAAGTAGTGCTCCGGTGGAAGTGCAATGGTACAATGAAAGTGGCCCAATTCTTCAAAAGGAAGATAAGAGGAATTCCAAAGGAAAGGCAAACACGTACATTTCCAGAACCACGATAGCGTACGACGAATGGAGCAAAGGAATGAATTGGTACTGTAAGGCTTCGATTAAAGATTCAATAGAGCCACCAACGTCCAAATACTTTAAAAGGAATAACGGTGAGTACATGTTTTCAGATGATAAAACAAAACCACAAAACTGCCATATGATTTTGTATATTTTTCAGAATGAATCCATAGGTCTAAATAGTGGGCCTATGCATGGTTATCATAATGCATAAAGTAGTAAATAATTGCGGATAAAACAAGGCCTATATGTATTATTTATTCATGTAAACACTGATTTACTAAAATACTTGGGTAAAACTCTCTGTAATACATAACAGGCTAATTGTTCTCTCATGCTTGCAGGACAAACTAGAGTTCCTCCATCCGTTTATCTGCTCCCTCCAGTAGATGATTTAAGTTGCAAGAACATGACCCTGACTTGCTTTGTGAAAGACTTCTCCCCCGAGGACGTTTTGGTGCATTGGATGGTTGATGATTCGGAAATAGATGGAAATGCTTTATATTCACACAAAACAACAAACGTTATCGAAAACGATGGCTTGTTTTCAACTTATGGCCAACTTACCTTCAACTCTGACAGTTGGAAAGACGGCAGAGTGTTTAGATGCGAAGTCTACCACTTGTCTACGGATTGCCAAAACAAACCCATTGTCAAGTTAATTACGGAAAAAACGTCAGGCAATGTGAACATTATCAACATGAACACGAGTCCTTGCTTGGCCCAGTAGTTGTGTTGCTCTGTGTTGATCGTCCTGTTGACGTTTTCTGTGTGTGATGTAATGCTGCATGTTTGTCTTTTTAAAATGCCGATTCAAAATCAAAATAATAAAAAAAAAACATTGAACTTTATATCTTGTCAATGTTCGTTCCGTGTAGCCTAGTAAGTATGCACATTTTACTTATGAATGAATGCAATGTGATAATATACATCATATACATATACATATAATATAAATTGATACACGAAAAACGGCATGTAACAGATGAGTTAGGCATTACAGCCTTAATGCCTAACTCAGTTATTCCATGCTACTCCAAGGTGCTAGCGTCAGACATTCATGGGAGTTGAAAGTGAGCATTCGTTGGCATTTAGCAGGAACACCCATCCCTCTCAGAAAATTAAAACCCTCCACATTTTGCATTGTTCATATTCGTTTAGTTGTTAGTCATGTCTTGTTTCCATGTGCTTGTTTTGCCTCTACTGGGTCTTGCCCTAAAGAAGAAAATTCTTCACCCACTGTAGACTCTTCAAATCAATCTATTTCCCCCCAAATGACTACAACACACTAGCCAAGCTCAACCACATTCTATAAGAGGTCTTTGAAGCAAGTCTGGGATCATTGTGATTGTTACTATTTGATTATATACAAGTAACTGATAACAAGGAATAGTATATTTAACTAAAACATGTCTACATGTCTACAAATTAATATTTCCTATTGGGGGACAATATACATGCTGGAAAATACAATTTGTTTGACCTTCTTGGTGTGAATACCGATTATGCCAGTGACAGAAGTTGAGTATCAACCATTGATAGATGCTGGAATCTCATTTAATAATTCCTGGTGATATTGTGTGAAGGAATGTGAAATCATTAAGAGTATATTATGAAGTGGTGTTATTGTAACGCTCTCCTCTCTCCCAGAGGTTCTTCTCCTGACTGAAAGCCAATGGAGCAATGCTGCAGATGGAGAACAAGATAGCATGCAAAGCACAGCAAACACCTTCATCATCCTCTTCCTCATCACACTGGTCTACAGCATTGGAACCACTGCCATCAAGGTACCCAGAGGCTTCGAGCAGTAATTATTATTTTTAATAACACAAATTATTCTGGTACTTTCATGTCTCAGCTAATTTATCTCTAAATTATTGTACATTATGAATAACTATGTCATTGTCAATACTAATAGATTCTGGAAATTAAAATCACAAAAACCATGAAAACAACTAAATGGACACTGTTCTAACTTGCTTTAATACTAATCCTTCTTCTTTCATTTTCTTTTATTTCTTTTAGATCAGATGAAGGACATTTGATTGCCATTTCTTTCATCTATCATTAAAAACTATATGATGAAAGAGGACCTTAAAAAAGACTGTTTGCTCCTACAAAACAATTCAATCAACTAAATATGTTTTTCTAAAACTATGATATGTAGGTAACAGGGTTTGTACGTATCATTTAGCAATACTTTCAGAACAGTACTTGAAGTTTATTTGAGCTGTTCCACCTGCTGACCTAAAGAGATTCATGTAATTAATGAACTCAACTCCAGCACTCAACAGTCCATGTTTAAATCATACAGGTGGTGGTAAGTTACCTTACCACCCTGACTTGCAACATAGTCGTGGTAGAGAGAAAAAAAAGATACTGAAAGTCATGTAAATCATTCTGAGATATTAAAATGTGAAGCATATTTCCCTTGCTGGCATATTTAGTCTTGCACCTGGTGACTTAAATCCACCTCTGAAGCTGCCAAGTTTCACTTCTGCTTTTCATGGGGCTATTTTTATGCCCGTGGTTTTGCTTCATGCTCCTGCCTGCTGCCTGCTCAGCCGTGTCCTGCTCTAACATGTGTGCAAACAGCGCTCCACCTCCTCCTCCAGCTAAGACTTGGTTACTTGTGAACTACGCCATCTAGCTTGAGATCAAGGATATGGAACACTTTGTAAATAGTTATCTTTTGGTTACATGTACACATCAAAATGGTGTATATTCAAATATTAAACTCTGAAAATGTAATTGATCTATTGGTGCTTCATTGGGCGGATGATAGAAAACTTATAGTCTGTGCTGTGTCCCAGTGGAGCGGGTTATCCCTCCAAACATCACCCTCTACCCCGTCTGGACCGGCCAGTCTGGGGCCTCGGCGCTGAGCCTGGTGTGCAGTCTTAGTGGATTCTATCCAGACAAGGCGAGCGTGGAGTGGTTACGGGACGGCCGTGTGCTAAAAACATCCCCAGTCCAGGACAAGCTGCAAAGTGTTGAGGGAGTGGAGAAAACATTCAGCCTCAACAGCCAGATTCAGCTGAACATTAAGGAGTGGAAAAAAGGCCCAACTGTTCAGTGCAAGTCAAGACATGGACATGGAAATGAGGAGACAAGAAGCATCAGTATCTGTGCAAGTAAGTACAACCTTGTTTCTCCAAGAGCATAGGTAACCATGCCTTTGCTTTCTTCATTACTTCTCGCAGCAAATATATACTGAAACTCTTGACCGATTTGCGTTCCTTATTAGGCCGCACAGGTTCCATTGGTATTGGATGTTTATGTGTGAAAACGATTCTTTTGTTTTTGCCAGTTTATTCATCCCCACCATCCATTCATCTGACAACTCCCAGCTTCCAGACGGTCGTCAAGGCAGGATCTGATGTCACAGCAGCATGTGTGGTACACACTGCGTTTGACGTCAAGGTGACCTGGCATCTGGATGGCAAAGCACTAACAAGAAACAACCAAGTGACCGAGGTTAAAGAGGACGCTTTAACCAGTAGCAACCTCACAGTCTCCTCCAGCCTGTGGAAGAAACTAAACTCCATCACATGTCGGGCAGAACATCACTGCTTCACTACTGTTGAAAAGAACATGAGTGTGGCAGGTAATGCACACATTTGATCTTGGAAAAACGAATGGCTTGTCACTGACCTTAATATTGTAACTTAACCTTATCGTTTATGTGTGGGTGTTTGTGTGTTTGTTGCCTAGGGCCTACATTGAGTTCTCCATCAGTACTGATTAGAAGATACTTCCCAGGCTTGACAGAAGAGAAGGCTTTTCTGGAGTGCGCCATCACAGAGCTCTCCTCCAGTGACCTCTACATAACCTTTCAGGCCAACGGGGTCGACATCTCTGAGAAAATGTACGTTGAGCTCCCAAAAGCCTCGGACCGCCATTCTATCATTAGACGATTCTCTGTCCCAACAAATCATTGGAACAAAGACAAGACATTCACCTGTACAGTGACTCAAGGCTTTTCCAAGCCCTGGGTCTCCAACTCCATTGGGAATATGTTCAGTAGGTGACCCCTTGACCTGTACTAGTTTTAATCATGATGTCACATTTCTTGTCATGAGTCTTTTCAGATAAAGCTGAGATGATTCTGTTGTGTGGATTTGTCTAGGTGACCCATCAGTGGAGCTCATGGTAGCTCCTACTTTAAACTCTGGACCTCAGAAATTGTTTTGCAAAGGGTCGGGCTTCAGGCCTCAGGTCAAATGGCTGTCTGGATCTCAGCACCAACCTGCATCTAGTGAAGAAATCTGGATGAGGGCAGATGGACGAGTGGCTGTAAGCAGTCATCTCAGCATCCTACTGACGGAGTGGAAGACTGGGAAGGATTTTACCTGTCAAATCGCAGACAATTCTATGCAGAAGGTTGTCAGTAAGACTATCAGCCTATGTTCAGGTAAAGTAGAAACTATTGGAAAGGAACATAGTTAAAAGAGGGACCTAAAACTAATTTGGGTTCCTTATTAGGCCACACAGGTTCCATTGGTATTGGATGTTTATGTGTGATAAAAATTTTTTTGTTCCTGCCAGTTTATTCATCCCCACCATCCATTCATCTGACAACTCCCAGCTTCCGGACGGTCGTCCAGGCAGGATCTGATGTCACAGCAGCATGTGTGGTACACACTGCGTTTGACGTCAAGGTGACCTGGCATCTGGATGGCAAAGCACTAACAAGAAACAACCAAGTGACCGAGGTTAAAGAGGACGCTTTAACCAGTAGCAACCTCACAGTCTCCTCCAGCCTGTGGAAGAAACTAAACTCCATCACATGTCGGGCAGAACATCACTGCTTCACTACTGTTGAAAAGAACATGAGTGTGGCAGGTAATGCACACATTTGATCTTGGAAAAATGAATCCTTTGTCACTGACCTTAATATTGTAACTTAACCTTATCGTTTATGTGTGGGTGTTTGTGTGTTTGTTGCCTAGGGCCTACATTGAGTTCTCCATCAGTACTGATTAGAAGATACTTCCCAGGCTTGACAGAAGAGAAGGCTTTTCTGGAGTGCGCCATCACAGAGCTCTCCTCCAGTGACCTCTACATAACCTTTCAGGCCAACGGGGTCGACATCTCTGAGAAAATGTACGTTGAGCTCCCAAAAGCCTCGGACCGCCATTCTATCATTAGACGATTCTCTGTCCCAACAAATCATTGGAACAAAGACAAGACATTCACCTGTACAGTGACTCAAGGCTTTTCCAAGCCCTGGCTCTCCAACTCCATTGGGAATATGTTCAGTAGGTGACCCCTTGACCTGTACTAGTTTTAATCATGATGTTGTCACATTTCTTGTCATGAGTCTTTTCAGATAAAGCTGAGATGATTCTGTTGTGTGGATTTGTCTAGGTGACCCATCAGTGGAGCTCGTGGTAGCTCCTACTTTAAACTCTGGACCTCAGAAATTGTTTTGCAAAGGGTCGGGCTTCAGGCCTCAGGTCAAATGGCTGTCTGGATCTCAGCACCAACCTGCATCTAGTGAAGAAATCTGGATGAGGGCAGATGGACGAGTGGCTGTAAGCAGTCATCTCAGCATCCTACTGACGGAGTGGAAGACTGGGAAGGATTTTACCTGTCAAATCGCAGACAATTCTATGCAGAAGGTTGTCAGTAAGACTATCAGCCTATGTTCAGGTAAAGTAGAAACTATTGGAAAGGAACATAGTTAAAAGAGGGACCTAAAACTAATTTGGGTTCCTTATTAGGCAGCACAGGTTCCATTGGTATTGGATGTTTATGTGTGATAACGATTTTTTTGTTCCTGCCAGTTTATTCATCCCCACCATCCATTCATCTGACAACTCCCAGCTTCCAGACGGTCGTCAAGGCAGGATCTGATGTCACAGCAGCATGTGTGGTACACACTGCGTTTGACGTCAAGGTGACCTGGCATCTGGATGGCAAAGCACTAACAAGAAACAACCAAGTGACCGAGGTTAAAGAGGACGCTTTAACCAGTAGCAACCTCACAGTCTCCTCCAGCCTGTGGAAGAAACTAAACTCCATCACATGTCGGGCAGAACATCACTGCTTCACTACTGTTGAAAAGAACATGAGTGTGGCAGGTAATGCACACATTTTATCTTGGAAAAATGAATCCTTTGTCACTGACCTTAATATTGTAACTTAACCTTATCGTTTATGTGTGGGTGTTTGTGTGTTTGTTGCCTAGGGCCTACATTGAGTTCTCCATCAGTACTGATTAGAAGATACTTCCCAGGCTTGACAGAAGAGAAGGCTTTTCTGGAGTGCGCCATCACAGAGCTCTCCTCCAGTGACCTCTACATAACCTTTCAGGCCAACGGGGTCGACATCTCTGAGAAAATGTACGTTGAGCTCCCAAAAGCCTCGGACCGCCATTCTATCATTAGACGATTCTCTGTCCCAACAAATCATTGGAACAAAGACAAGACATTCACCTGTACAGTGACTCAAGGCTTTTCCAAGCCCTGGGTCTCCAACTCCATTGGGAATATGTTCAGTAGGTGACCCCTTGACCTGTACTAGTTTTAATCATGATGATGTCACATTTCTTGTCATGAGTCTTTTCAGATAAAGCTGAGATGATTCTGTTGTGTGGATTTGTCTAGGTGACCCATCAGTGGAGCTCATGGTAGATCCCACTTTAAACTCTGGACCTCAGAAATTGTTTTGCAAAGGGTTGGGCTTCAGGCCTCAGGTCAAATGGTTGTCTGGATCTCAGCACCAACCTGCATCTAGTGAAGAAATCTGGATGAGGGCAGATGGACGAGTGGCTGTAAGCAGTCATCTCAGCATCCTACTGACGGAGTGGAAGACTGGGAAGGATTTTACCTGTCAAGTAGCTGACAGTTTTGCACAGAAGGTTGTCAGTAAGAATATCAGCTTATGTTCAGGTAAAGTAGAAACACTTGTAAAGGAACATAGTTAAAAGACGAACCTACAACTATCCTTCTATGTAAGGTCCTCTATGCTGACTGAAAATGATGATCGATTTTGATTATATCATTGGTTGTTTTAGAGATATCCACAAAAAACATTTGTACTCCCTTCTTCAGTGACTCCAGCTTCATCGCAGGCAGTTGGTGTTTACATGAAGGGCCCACAGCTCCACGACCCGAGTAATAATGGCCATGTTGTCATCACCTGTACTTTGTTGGCTACAAATCTTGAAGATTTCTCCATCACCTGGAGAGTGGATGGGATCAATACTTTTCAGAAAGTACACACAGAGCGACTGGTGAGCCACAGCAATGGCACAGAGACAATGAGAAGCTTCCTGAACATATCAGCAGAGATTTGGCATACCAACGCACAAATATCCTGCGAGGCAAAGCACCCATGTGCCAGACAGTGTCGCCAGGAACATATCAGCAAAAGCAAAGGTAGCATCACACACAAAAGCAAAGTCAAGCACTGGTTCTAGATTGAATACGTTTACATGTACATTCAATTACAAAACATTTTTCCTCATCTACTGTCCATCTTCTTACTTTAGACCCAAAGCTCCCATCTGTGGAGATAATACAGTCATCCGACTGGGAGAGGTTAGGTTCCAACACGGCCACACTGCACTGTCTCGTCTCTGGATTCTTCCCATCAGACATCATGGTGGCCTGGGAGAAGGATGGTCTTGGGCTACCATCATCTGATTACATCATCGGCCCTGCATATAAATACCCTGGCAGCAGCACTTACTCCACCAGTAGCAGGCTAAATGTGTCCCTAACTGAATGGGACCAGGAGTCTACTTATACTTGTGTAGTGAAACATGAATCTTCTCAAGAGTTACTGAAAAGCTACATAGAGCCCGTTTTTGGTAAGCAGTGAATTATTGCATGAAATACTTCACGGATGTCTTTTGTTTTTATATATTATGTAGTACTACAATTCTCTGTATTGTTTGGGGTAGAGTTAGAGTTTAAACTGGGTTAAATTTTCACATATTGGCAGTTTTTGGCATGAATATCACCTTCTGCACAAAGAAGATTGATCACACTGAAATTCCTTAATGTGATGGACAACTGAAATCTGTAATTTACTTCTAATTATGCTCACCCTTATCAACGTGTGTATTAATCGTCAGAAAATTATCTTACATGAAATCAATTGCAATCTCACGTAAGTTCAGTGTAATGATTCCTTCAAGCCGATTTAATGAATGGAGTATATTGTCCTTCTTGGCTACGTAGCCAAGCCAGTGACCAATTACCTAACACCCACATGACAGCGATGGTGCAGCCAAAGGTGTAGCTGAATGAATGTACGGCGTTTCAGACTTTGAGAAACTACAAACTACACGAAGGAGGGGGCGGGGAGTTTATTAGCTGACTTTGATATGTACATATACCTTTCAACATTTTCCTTACAAAATATTCGGAATGCGTGTAGTGGGTACATCCCTCTGTGATGTTATGGTTATTTTACCTTTTCAGATCCGGTTCTCCATCACTTTAAAAACAATATCCTTGGTAAAACCGTATGCCGATGACGTCATCATATTCCGGTTATCCAGTTGCAGATTTCTGCTTTGACTCTTGTATATATTGATTCTTAAATGTTGCTAGTGTCAGTCACATTTTTCAATCTCTTTCAGGCTCACTGTCCCATAGCCAGCCTTCAGCTGTGCTTCTGCAAGGTCAAAATAAGCTGGTGGGCCTGGCTTACGGATTCAGCCCTGCCTCCATCAATATCACCTGGCTTCTCGATGGCACCACGCAGCTCCGGAGTTACAATACTAGTGAACCTCACAGAGGTCCAAAGGGGAAGTTCAGCATCCAAAGCCGACTCTCTCTTTCCCCCTACGAATGGCTACCTGGGCAGATCTACACCTGCAGGATTAACCATTTTAACGAAAACATTGCCCTGAACATGTCCAAACCAGGTTTGTACATGTCTTGCTATATCACTGGGGCATATAAATGGTATGGAATAAAGATGGCAGCCTCCTAGTATATAATAAAGGTGGTTCTTCACAGTCTGAATAGACTTGTGGGTGATTTTGATAATGGACCCACCAATGTTGCTCCATGAAATGTCTTGCTCGATTGAATTCTCTATGGATAAAATAGAAAGGTTTTTTCAGATGGGAATATCTGACACAATTACGATTTTTGGTAGGTCTATGTTGCCTTCCTCTGAACAAAATTTTAAACAACTTAATTGTGCTGTAGGGTTAGAACAATAAAAATAATTGATTATTCTGTTAGTCACACGAACTGAGCGTACAGTTTAACATAGAATGTACTTAATTCAAAATCTGTTTTCCATACCTTTCCTAGAGATTCTTGAAGAAAATGTGTTATTTGACGAGAACAAACAGGTTTTTGTCCAAGATGTGGGGGAGGACAACTGGATTATGACCATTACCTTCCTCCTCCTCTTCTTCATCTCCCTCTTCTATGGCATCTTGGTTACGCTTATAAAGGTGAGAGAAAGAGATGTTGCTTACACAGAAATATGTTACTGTTTAATGAGATGGTTTTAAAAATGTACCTCAAATACTAAAAATATAAATACATTATTTGCGATGTTTCAGACAAAGTGACAAGGACCTCAAGAAACATCTAGTGGATCCTGTAACGTGAGGCGAAGGACGCAAAGGAAGCAACTATTTCCATTAGAGCAAAAAAGTAGAACTGATGTATGATGATAATATTATGACCCAAGTCAATAAAGAATATTATAATAAAATGTTGAAATAAAATAAAAATATATCAATGGTACATGGAAAAGTATAATTATTTGAATAGGATATAAACCATAAAGTGGAGTCAAGAAAGCCCATCAACAGCCTGGTTTGGTTTATTGAGTCAAGGCTATTGAAACTTAAACATGTAGTTGACTTACAGAAATTACAGGGCAAAAAGCAGAGTATTGCCAGAAAATATACAAAGATTCCCCCTGTGAAATTACTTGAATTATCAACATAAGTGTGACTAAAGAAATGCACAATTTCAATTTTGGCTAAAGGAAGATCTGCACGAAAATAACAAAAGAAGAGAGATTTCCCTGGCCAACCACGCATTGGGCTTCCCGACTTTTCGTACCTTCTCCCAAATAGAATAGAAAGAAATGTATTGTCATTCTACAGAATAAAAACGAAATTAAGAACTAATTAAATTATTAATTAAACTACCAAAACAAAGTAAACTAACTTGTGTAAAAAAATAAAAACCACCCCTTAAATAAATAACTATGATGATTAGAAATCTCCTACTGTACCCCAGACATAACCATGACTATTGAAATACCGGAGGACTGAATAAAGAAATTGAAGTAGGTACTTAAGAATAAACCTGATTCACCGGTGTTGCCCCATATCTCAGTCTATATTTCTGTGAGTTACAATGCTGACAGCCAATGACAAACATATCTTGAGTTTCTTGAAGATGCTGCATGGATAATTTGCTCTTAACTTTAACTCCACTCTAATTGTAGGCATCCCTGTCTCTTTGAGTCTTTTAGTAGCAGTAGTAACTGTAGATATGGTGTATAGTAAAATGTTTGTAGTTTTGTGAATGGCATTCCATTTCTACATAAACGTGGACAGATTAATTAATTGGTTAATTGAAAATAGATTTGATTTTGACATTGTATGCAATGGAGTAAGGGGGAATTAACTGATTATCATACACACGCAAAAAAAAACGTTGTGGAACCTTATGCATTTAATATTTGTATCAGAACATGCCGGAATTAAGATTGGTATATGATGTTAAAAGATTTTAAAGCCATGTTAAAAAGCTAAACTACACAAATTTAACTGGCCAATTGGATGTTTAAGTAGTAGTGTCAACATAGGATACGAAGTGCTGTTCTGATTAAAACCACTTTATGCATACATTGAGTTTGAGTTTTCCATGATCAATGCATGCATGGTCATGCAAGAGCCAAATGATTTAGAATGCTCACAAATACATACATAAGCCATATATCTGTCTAGTGCCATGTCTAATATGCATCAGTTTTCAACACCATTTTAAATATGTGACATGAAAATGAGACATATGGCGTGAGTATCACTATTGTGATTAGATTAAGGGGGATGTCCTTTTTTACAGTACAGCTAAATAATGTATTTTTTTGTCGATTATATAAAGCTATGCAATTGAGGATTGGGAACCATGGGATATATGCTTGATTTAAATTCCATGGCCTCACCGATCCATCTGTTGTCATAGGGATTCCAGTCCCTTCCTGTTCAAGGCAAACAGAAGATAAACAGATCATATTATGCTTGCAACCCAAGAAATGGCATTCTGGCATAACATTAATATGGGATGAAAAAACAAAAATCACCCAAAACAAAAATCTGATAACGAAGTTCCACATGGATACAATTCCTAAAATCCCAACAGAAGGTAAGTCATTTGGTGGCAATAAAACATTTTACCTCGTCTGAATTGAAATAGTCATAGATGGTCCAAATTGTATTGAATAACAATGGAAACTTTTGAAGCATTGTCTGAGCATCAAGCCTATCGTTCTTTTCTACACGAAAAGCAGGCTGAGATAATCCTTTAGAGACCTCATTTTACTGGCATACACAGATCAGATCACAGTTGTACCAAGCGTACATCCTTCATGTACACCAGCAATAATAACAATAAAACATAACTTCTGTTGAGAATATCAAAACAATATATCACTTGTTCTGTCAAACCGTCACCTTATAAAATTAAACTACCATTTAAAAGATTGACAGCATTACTGTCAATGTTTCAGGTCTTGCTTGAAAACAATTGCAGCTATTGATGGGTTGTTCGTGAACAAGTCCGCTTTAAGAGCGAAGTCATTTAGGTGAACTATGGGAGTCGAAAGAGCTGTTTTTTGTTTAACATATTTAATCAAAGTGTTGGAAAGTCAGCGGTTTCGGTATGGACTTATGTCGCGAGAGGGAGGGCTAAGTCTAAAGGTTGAATATGCAAATTACCTCTTTACACCTCTCAACTCCCCATTTCCTTCAATCCCCAAGTACCACAACAATAGGCAATTCAGGAGTAAAATAGACAGTAAACTTTAATTTAAACAATTTATGGAGTAAAATCTGTCACACAAATAAAAGGGGTCTGCATGCTCAGGGAGATACACTAGGCAGGAAGCATAAGGCTTCGGACTAGTCAACATACAGTAGCACTTCAATCTTCTACGTTATCGATACTTTTAATGCTGCCTGCGAATGTGGGGAACCTGAGCAAACAGCGGACCACATCATCGATCGATGCGACTTCCACAGATTACCGTCTGAAGCTGGCCTCTTCGAACTGGACCAGGCGATGCTGAGATGGCTACGTGATAGTAAACTGGACATATGATGCCATATGAAAGAATAAGATACAGGGAAGACAGAATCATAGGACACAGCATGCATAAGTGATAAAAGCTAAAAACTGGCTAATTGGAAGCTCAAGAGGAACTAGATAAATACACTACACAGTGACGCAGCACAATATCACACGGCAAACCATCAGCATCAAGGGGTATAAAACAACCCCAACGGAAGAATAACCTATGGTGCTAAGTAAGTGGACACACTTCAGTATAGATAATCGTAATAAGGTGACATCTGAGGTGGGCTAGAAATGCGGGCTCTGACAAGATACACAATAGGCTGGCCACATCTGATGGACATATTACTCCCCAAAAGGGATTATAGATGTAACCACAATATTTCAAAAGCACAAATGACAGACATAACAATAGATTTCAATCCTGTTCTTGCGCGTGTGGAATTGTTATAAGCTTGGATCAGGGTAGGAGGTTTGCTATGCTAGCGAGGATGGTCCCCTGGGTCCAGTGAATTGAGCAATCACAGAACCGTTTGGTTGAACCGTTCACAGACCCCATTTCCTTGCGGGAGGTAGGGTGTGGTGCGACTTTTCGTACAGCCATACAACTCACAAAGCTGTCGCATCAAACTTGACTCAAAATTAGCGTGTGTGTGTGTGTGTGTGTGTGTGTGTGTGTGTGTGTGTGTGTGTGTGTGTGTGTGAGGGAGGGAGGGTACTGTCCATTTTGCTTCACTCTTATCTGTTAACCCTGGAGGTTTACTCTGTGTCCGTTCTAAAGCTGTGGAAAGTAACTGTCTAGACTTTCCACGCCAGGGGCATGATCTTAACTTGCACAAACTGCTAATATGCTTTATGTATCTGAATAAACTTTGAATCTCTCCGAGTGAACACTGCTTTTGTGTCACATATATTCCAGGCCTATAGGCCTACATCAATCGCACACTGCAATTGGACACATGATGGCGTATTTCTTCCAGGATGCACTGGACTCATATATGGTCACATTAGGGCCATATCCAATCAAAGCAAGGATAACAATTTCCACAGCGTCATTATTCTTCATTGTTATTATTTTTATGTATGTCAGTATGATCATATTAATTTCTTCATAACCCATGAAGATTGCGCTCCAACAAAAATCTTTACGGCTTTTTGATCGGGACTATACTAGGCTTTATGATAAACGAAAATCAACATGTCAGTCTCCTTGTGGTTCACGAGTTTCTACTAGCGTTAGCTGGAACATTCTGGTGTGTTCAACTTTCATGTCTGGTTAGCTATAAGGGGGAGCCGACTGGTACACATTATATATAATACATTGACGGTACATCGATTTGTTCAACTCAATCTTAAAGGATACCCTAAAAGGTAAGATGGTAACATGGCGTTTGGACAGTTAAGGTAGTAGCGTCTTGGATCACATATGTTAACAGGATCAAATGATGGATATTTGTAACATACATGCAATTATTTAAAGAAACATGTTCACATTCGTAGTGGATAATATTTGGTTTCAGATTCTTTTTGCGTGACATTTTAGGATCCTGTTTGTACTCAGATCGTCCCGCCACATGGTGACTGTTGTATGCCAATAATGTTTACATTTACTTTTTGGTTTTACATTTCTACTGCTCCTATTGTTTAGCCATTTTTTAAATCTCTTTTTAATATATATTACTGTCCTGTACTTTCTGCTGTGTCACCCTTATCTCCCGCCTGGGATTATTAAAGTGCCTCTCTTTTTATACAGTAAACATACTCTAAACTCTCTCTCCCCCCCCCCCCCCCCCCCCCCCCCCCCACACTCACTGCCAGAGCCCTGTCTTTAACCCCCATGGTTAGATAACCCAACACTCAATATGATAACATCTTTGCCCTGCGCTCATCCCCCTCCCTGCCAGACCCCTGTCTCTGACCCCCACTGTTAGTTGATCAGACAGTAAATATGTTTCGTCTTCATCCTGTTTCTCCCCCCCTCCCTGCCAAACATCTGTCTCTAACCCCCATTACTCTTACCCCTTATTTCATCTTACAGTCCAACAATAGATCCCCCACAGATCAACAGGTCTGGGTGCCAATCTGACCCAGGTATCACACCCCACCAACTGTCCAACCTAAAGAGGGTGTAGGCGGTATGTTATTGGCCTTTTATGTATAACTGTAAACCAATAGGAAACAGGGGGTTACACCTTTTAGCATGTTTAACTTAGAAAACAGGTAATGATTGGAAGGTATCCGATAGCCCCGCTCTTGTCTGTTTGTGATTAATTAAACACATAATGGGAGAGGACACATAATGGGAGACAGAGTACACGGAGTATGAGAGTGACAAGTAGAGGGTCAACCATGCAGCAGGAAGGGGCTGGTTGTTGGGGTATCCTGCAGGAGCCTGAAGGATTGAACATTGCGTCTTTGCTCTATGGTCTATTTGAAAGAAACAGACTTGGAATCTGCACCCTAATTTAAATGATCCCAACTTCTTCAGGAGTATTGACCAACATATTTCTTAACTGTGATGTCAGAAGTGGAGTATTTACCAACAGATTTCTAACTGTGATGTTAGAAGAGCGGTATTAACCTCTAGATTTTTAAGTGTGAAGTCAGAAAAGGAGTACTAACCAATGGATTCTAACTGAGATGTTAGAAGACCAGTATCAACCAATAGATGTCTAACTGTGACGTCAGAAGAGAAGTTTAAACCAATAGCTTTGCTGCTGTAACATCGGCTGCAGGTGGGGCAGCATGGCTAATTGGAGGAGCAGGTGCAGCTGCAAGAGAGGAGCAGGATTAAAAGAGGTGATTAATAGACATCTTGGTCTGATAGCTCTTTCTTGCGGTGACGCTGGACACATCAGATTCTTGGACATGTAGTTAGCGCCTAAAGAAAACCAAGGAAGCTGGTGCACAAAAACCATTTAGATGATTGTGAAAGACTAATGGGTCTTTCCAGTCCCTCCTTCCACGAACCCCAGCAGTGGCAATAAACCTTGCTACAGAGTAAAATATGCTGTCTGCTGTTGTCTGATCAAAGAGTGACGTGAAATCCCGGTCTGAATATCCCAGTCCAAATCAGTACATTATTATGTACAAGGTTTATATAATATTTGACTTAGCACGAAAAATGTGTGCGCTCACAGCTACACACAAATAATGTAGGGAGAGATATTTGTTAAAACAAATGTCGACCCAGAAAAATAACAAAACAAGAATTCCTTTGTTCATAGCAGCTTTGTGGCACAATCCATTTTAATGTTAATATATTTACATATTCCTTCGAAGTGCCCGCTTACCCATTTGACTCTAACATATATTTCCCAGCCCAAACCGTTGGCATTAGTCTTCCACTGCCCTGGGTCTGCAACACTCCCACCATGAAAGTCTCAGACAGTTTGATCCTCGTGGCCCTTCTTTCAGGTGAGCTTCACCCGACTCTGTCCAATGGTGAGGACAGAGGAGAACCAGCTGGTGTGTGCTGAGAAATCATCCAATATCTCCTCATCTAAATCCTGTTGGGTTTTGTTTCCTTCATCAGCGGCTCGCGGCCAGCAACTCACCTCCTCAGAATCAGTGGTCAAAAGGCAAGGAGAACCGGTCACACTGTCCTGTCATGTGACTGGAGTCTCTCTCACTTATCTTCACTGGATTCGCCAAAACTCAGGATATGGCCTGGAGTAGATCGTTCGGATAGACAGTGGAACTGGAACAGCTATTGCCGCATCTCTTCAAGGGCAGTTCACCGTCACCAAAGAAGCAGCTAAGAGGATGTTTATATAAATGTGAAGAGTCTGAAGACAGAGGACTGAGCTCTTTATTATTGTGCTAAAGAGGCACACAGAGGCAGCTCGGCTATACAAATACTGAGCCCTGAGGCATGACCGGGGCTCCTGCAGAACTGGTTGATGATAAGCATTACAGATTGACTAGCATTACAGGGAAAATTATTAATGATACAATAATTTAACCCTATTTAGTACATCAAGCCTTTTAAGCTTTTAATGCCCTGAGTGTTACTATTCAGCCTTTAACCATTCAGTCATTGAGCAGTCGCTTTTATCCAAAGTGGCTTACAGTGAATTCAGATACAGGTCATTAAGGAGCAGGTAGGAATCTTGCTCATGGATGCCTAAAGGTAATCAGCAGACATCAAACCCAACCCAGTGAGGGTGTCAAATACCTAGCCACTACAGACTATCATACCCTTTCTAAGAATACTTACATTTTTACCTATCTATTAAAAGACTAGTCCAAGTCTGTCATTCTATGGCCTGGAAATAGTTTCACTGCCTCACTGCTATCCCGTAGCAGTTGATAATGTTTATTTTTCTATCCACATTCCTACTACTCTTACAAGTAGTTGATATTGTGTGTAGTTCTCATTGTTTTATCTTATTGCTATCCTGTATGTTGCAGTGCTACCCGAATAAGTAGAAAGTATTTCAGATATGATATATACAATCTCATTTTTACTAGCAAGAATTACATTTGACATTAATAGCAGTATATCTTGTTAGGTCATAAGTTCAAATCAAAACAAACTCTGCCGTGGCAAACACCTCTGATGTGAAACTTTGGCACAATCACAAACCCTGATTCATGTGAGGGTCTGGCCTCTCATTTGTCCAAACTGTTACTGAAACCCAAAACATTGTCTGTATTTTATACTTTCCCTTTTTCGCACTCTAAGACAAACTGTCCTTAGCAAAAACGTGCAGGATGGAACCCCCAGTTAATTAATGTGTGGGGAGACTTTTGCCGTGTTTTGAATCTCTCTTCAAATCGCAAATTGAAAACGTTTGGGTCAAAGAGTTTTCTCATGAACAACCGTAATATAGTGTACACTACATCAATTTTACATTGACTAGCAATAGGTTCTCATCTAGACAGAATATCTGGCAGGAAGCGTTGTCACGTCACATGCTTAGCTCATATTACTAAAGTCAGCCTCCTCCAAATAACCCAATTACCAATTTGACCAACAACAAATTAAACCAATGACCAATTAATCAAATTGGCAATTAAAATCATAGCCAATTAAAACAGTTAAAACAATACAAATTGCCAATTTAATTAGAATTGAATGTTACATGAAGATCATGGTGTACTGCACATTAGAAAAATAAATCACTTTGACTTTACAATAAAACAATGTTGAGTATCTTAAACGTAGTATGGGTAGCAGAACATTGCTTAAAGTTAGTTTAAAACTGCTAGTTTGTCCTGTCATTATAAAGACTAGTAACAATTAGATTAGATTAAAATACTGTAAAGTAAGAAACCAAGTGACTAAATTGAACAAAAGGAAGAAGACAGCATATTATAGGCAAAGACTTTACAGTATTAAACATGATGGTAAAAAACTTTGGAATACCTTGAATGAAATCATGGGAAAGAAGAAAAATGTGCCTCTTTTGTTTAATCAGATTGTATGTTTTTAACTAAGTTATATGATAAGTAATAAAATAATGGATGGTAACAATTGTATGTTTCAATTCTGTAGAGGCCAGAGATGTTAAGATATTCAACATGCTACCAACTACCAAATATCAACATGCATACAGAAATGGTTACTCAACTTGTACAGCAATTGACTGATGATTGGTTAAGGGAGCTTGATGACGCCAAAATAGCGGGAGCAGTTATGTTCGATTTCAGTGCCGCATTTTAAGTGATTGATCGTGATATTTTAATTAAAAAGCTCAAATGTTATGGTTTTGGCCCATCTGCGACTACCTTGATGAAGAGTTATCTTTCCTCTAGAGTACAGAAGGTATTTTACAATGGTATTCTATCAAATTGTAGTAGTTTAGCATGTGGTATACCTCAAGGAAGTTGTCTGGGACCACTCCTGTTTTAAATTTGTATTAATTACTTGCTTTCTGCTGTGAAAAAGTAGTAAAAAGAAGCATAACAATGTACAACAATGTACACTGACGATTCCACTGTATATTATGCAGCAACCACATACCAAATTTGCCTTAAATATATCCAAAACTAATTTATTGTCTTTGGGTCATGGCAAAAATTGGTTTCAAAGCCTAAACTGGAGCTACTGGACAAAGCTAAATTGCTGGGCCTAGTTCTTGACATTCACCTATTATGGACTGAGCACATTAATACAGTTGTTAGAAAAATGGGCCGAGGCATGCAGTCACAAGAAAGTGTTTTCCTTATGTACAATCATACATGCTGGGTCAAGCCACCTGGACTATTGTTCAACAGAATGTATTTATTTATTATTATAAATTCTTTCATATGAAATGACTTTCATATCAACTTAAGCTTTGCATTTGTTTATATTCATGTATATTGATGTAATTTCATGTATATTAATGCAACTTAAGTTTTTGCATGTAATGTGTTATGTACAGTATGTCAGGTGTGGACCCAGGAAGATTAGCTGATTGCCATGGCATCAGCTAATGCGGATCCTTTAACTAAACAAATAAACAAATAAACAATTAACATGAATCATGTCAATGTATTGGTGTTTACGTTCTAGTAATTGCAACACAGAGAAGAGGAATGTTGTCTTTTTTTAAATGCTTGAAAATTAAATGGTATTTTGAAAGTGTTTACATTGTATTTTTATTTTCGTGATAGATAAATTGATTATGATTTTTTTAATGTAATCACTGGACTACATGCATATACGACAGCATTCCCAAAATAAATAGTGTGAATTATAACTGTAATGGCACTCGTTTCGTTTCCACCTAGCCGGAAGTCCAAAAGTACAGAAATGTTTTTACCATTTATACGTAACTAAATTAGGCATTTTAGAGTAACATACATCTTCTGAAATATAATGACATTTCCAATACAATTTGTAACTGTTTTAAATTAAATTATTATTAATAAACTAGTCCCTCATTGGCTCTTACAATAACATTAAATATGAAGTATAATATTGATAGCACTGTTGGGGCATCCTCCACCACAATCAAATGACACCTTTACAATAATCAACCATATATTACCATTAGCTGATGTAGTAATAAACATTAATTAACGGTTAATTAAAAGTTAACTAATGGTTTAGTAATAATTTACTAATGATGTACGTGTTTACTAATGGTGTTCATGTTAGCTAAAGTATTATTTAATAGGGTTAACCCTAACCCTATTTAATAATAATACCTTAGTTAATGTGAACACCATTAGTAAATTATTACTAGACCAATAGTTAACTGTTCGTTAACTGTGAGTTAATTGTTAGTTCTGCGTATTACTGTATTAACGAATGTTAATAAATAGTGAATTGTTGTGCCCCTATTATAAAGTGTTACCTAAATATTGATTCCATGTTGTTGTTTTTTTGCTTTATCATCCCATTGGAATCGGTCATATAATAACAAATAACAAATCCCCTTTGAAGTATAACATTAATTGCAAAAACAATGATGTTAATACTCAACAGCAACAGTATTTTTAATAACAATAGTAATCATCGATTTCTTTTATAAAATACAAATAGAAGACGGAAATTTTGATTCATATAATTGTAATAATACTAAGAATATGGGCTATTACTATGATAATATTATCAATAGTCCGTTATAAAATAACACAAAACTTCACATTTCATATGAAGCAGAAAATATATTGTGAGTAACTTTTTGTTTCTGTTCTTTGTTAAATATCGGTTATCATTTGCTACAATAAATAAAGTACAGTTCATTTTAAATAAAGCTAATGAATAGAGACTTACATAGCCTTCGCTTAAGCAGGCACGTCAGTGGTGTAGGTTTTTGTCATTACATGTATCACAGTGTATACGTGGGGCCACAGTGATATATCCTCGTACAAAAACCTCTCACTCTGACCGCTGATGTGGACTTGCGCAAAAACCTTCACTCTAATTCTCTATAGCGAACACATTCTTGTATTAGTCACTCGGGTAAATGGGTAAGTATACTTTTAGATTATTTTGTATGGGTTTCGTGAAGGCAGTAATCTATTGCGATAAATAATTTATGCATAGCAATGTTTACTATATGTTGCCTAGTTTTACGATGTGGCTTTATGGTTGTAGATGCAGTGTGGGATATGCAATATATGTCATTGTCAATGTAGGCCTATTGTTTTATTTGTACTAAATTGTAGAGAAATTACATTGTAACCAAGTATTATTCGTTTAATGGGCTATTAAAATACCCCACGAAAGAATAATCATTGAAGTCTCAATAAAGTTGAAAAAAGTCGATTTATACAGCACTCATAAAGCTATGTTTTCTTATGTTTCATATTTTTTATTGAATTATATTCAAACTATATATTGTTGTACAAGAGAACATGTTGACCCCTCATTAACATGTTTACTATTATGGCAGCAGACTTCAAGTCAACGTCCTCCACAGGAAATGTGTTCACTCCACGTGTTTCCATCTTATGCTGCCGAGATGCAAGTTCCCCATCGACACATGTTGACTACCAGCACAAGAAAGAGTTATTGCTCGACCACAGCCTAGAACCGTGGTGGAGTGGGGGAGGACATTCAGATCCTCACAAAGTGAGAATTAGCGCAGGAGCAATCAGGTAATAAGGGAGCCATAACAGGTGTGACACTGACAACACTACCTGGTGTGAATCCTGCTTGGTGTGAAAACTCTATCTTGTGTTCTAGGACAATCTATTGGATTGAAAAGTCTTACATCTCATTACTTTTTATTATTCTTCCTTTTTTCTATTATACAATCATCTGGTTCTTTGACCCATATGTCCATGGATGCGAAACAAAATAGGAAGTGAAGGTCAATGTACGTATGTGATGCCAGTCTTTACTATGGTATGATATCCCAACCATGTACAAATTCAACATTACCCCTTTCGCTTTTACAGCGCAGCCATCATTGACTTACGGCCCGGCCCCACCAAACGCGAGGCCTCGAGTGTGGCACTCGCCTCCCATTCACTTTGTATGAGACGGGTACTGGACGCGTGCTCGCGTGGGGCAAGGTATTGTGGGAATGCTCGCGTGCGCGTGAGGAATCGCATTGGTTGAAAGGGGAGCGACAAAAGTTGAATTTCAGTTAACGTTATGCAAATGAGCGCGTCTTGCAGCACGCGTTCGTCCATGTGAATGGACAATCGACATTCTGTTAGTACTGGACCATTCGGACTCGTGGTGAATTTAATTTCCTGGTTTTAAGCACTTCCATCGACAAAGTGTTAAACTCCCACAAGCATCCACCAGAGGGGGTGCGGGGCGTTGTCACACGTTGTCAAAAAGGAGACCACGCTTTTGGTGGGGCCGAGCTGTCATTGACGGCTAGCGTTATAACATTATAGCAGTAATTTGCTTCCATACGGTGCCATATTTGAGGGGCCAAAACTAGCCTAGGGTGAGTTAACGGGGGTGCAGCGTTTTTTTACGGATACAAATCACTGTAATGTTGAAATTCCTCAATCGATTTCAATTAGTCGATTTTATATTTATATTTAATCATATCTATAAATATTTAAGCATATATTTATTTTTAAAAGTTATAAACAATTGAATAAAAACATAAAACATAAAATGAACATCAAATAATACGAGGCGGCCTTTCAATTCCTGCCCTCAATCTGCCAAATATGGATTGTTTCCGCTGCTGGGTACAAAAAATCTCAAGCAATGGTGGTGCCCATAGAGTGAAATCTAAGGCCGAAAGGATTTGGCCAGTTTGTTAAGACCCCATGTTAATGTTTTAATGTAAAAAAACATGATTTTTGTTCAACTCACCCCCTCTCGCTGTGTCTCACGCGTTCCAAAATGGTGATGGCAAGCCATTTACATCCAATATATTACAAACTTACAAACAGGTTGTTTAGCATCTTTCATAGCTGTTTCTTAGTTTTGTCCAACACATGTAAGAGCATACGAACGACCCTGGCTAGGTAATTTTCTGCAATTGTCCCACAAAGGAACAAATAAACAAGTTTTGATTCTGTGTTTACACACCACTAGGCATGCTCACAGACTTAGAGTCTGAGGCGCACAGTATTCTGAGCGATTTTAGGCAGTGTGATAGTTCTGAATGCAGAGCAACTTTTCAATAATAATTCCCTAACCCTAACATTCAAGAATTCTAAATGCTCGCCTCTCATTGCCTGTGAGCATGTGCAGTGGCTAGTAGATACAGAATGCATTGGCTCGATCCATTCAGTTAAAAAAAAACACCCCCTCCTTCACTTACCGTCATGACTTAATGACATTTTTCAGAATTATCGCACCGCATAAAACGCTGCAACTTTGCTCAGAATTATAACTGGGCAACACAGTCTCTAATGGCTGGCCAACTGCCTAATTAAGGAAGCAACGTGATGGGGGTGAGTTCATCATTGAAATCATGGTTGATTTGCATCTGGATATAGACAATGTCAACAATTAACCCGGAGTCTTAACAAATCGGCCAAATCATTTAACGGTTGTGTGAAAACGAATTGGTCAGGAAAGCTACATATTTTCTACAGTCTATGTTAATGCCAGGGGTGGGGCTTCAGAATTTTTAGCGGGGCCCGGGACTCCCCGGGGCACGAGACACAACCCCTTCATTATTGTTATGATTGTACGGGCCCTTGGCATGTCAGGCAGGCCCTTGACATGTATTTACGTATCCAACGAAATTCGTCTGAGTGCTGATACTATGTCACCTTTAAAGGTGAACTTCGGGATTTTTCAACCTGGACCCTATTTTCTAATCATTGTGTGTGTTGGGGACTAATGCAGACACTTTTCTTTGAAATTGGTCCACTATTGAGTAAGAACGCTGCAGCCTTAATTCGCGAAAATGGGCTGCAATGTATTCCTTTAGAGCAATAACGCCCCATTAATGTACGTCCTTGAAATGTACTTGTTTTTGCCACTGACATTCTCCGATTAAATTCTAACATTATGGAAAGGATCCCTACAAAGAAATATTTTTTTTTTGTTTGTTATGGTTTCTAACCAGGTCTTGCTCAAGACTAAGTCTCACTCTGAAATCTCGTTGTTGCATGGAATTTCCCTGTTGTCATTACAAGCTCAACTATCCTTCACCCAAATCTTTTAGATAACACCAAGCTACGCATTCTGTAGTCCAACACAACAAACTCCTCTCTCCAGCTGTCACTCACGTTTCCACCGTTCGCTTCCTGCAACTAAACTCTCCTGAGACTTCTCCTTGAGCAAGACTACGCTGGGCACTATAACAAACAGACCAGATCAAGCGAAAATTAAAGAAACAAAAATGTTCTCTGCATTTTGAAGGGCCTACTTTTGGAGTTACCACTGAAAAATCTTCTATAGGGATTTAACATGAGTGGAACCTCACTGCCCAGGTATAGCTACTTACAACTCAACTACAATGAACTAGGTAGTGTTTACTAATTCTGAGTATGGGTGTAATTTTATGTATACAGGAAATATATACAGTATCTCTAGAGATGTGCAATGCTTTTTCCTGCCTGCCAACCTCTCAAAAGCCTTTTTCTCTTCTTAACTGCTGAGAAAGATTAAACAGCCTCTCTTTGCTATTTGGACTTTCATGAAAAAAATGCAAAAACTACCAACTACATCATTTCTGTTTTTATCGGCTTTCTACTGTAACAATATAAATGTAACTTGTAAATTAAAATAGATATATATTCTAAGAAAAAACGAATATATCTCAATTCCATAACATTTCAATCACCAGTAATTCATTTATAGTACTGAAGAAATCAAATCTTCAAGAAACATCTGTGTTGCATTGACTGATCAGAGAAAACCAGAGTGGAGCCAGGCTATATTTTTGTATGGCGTTGCTATTGATATGAACCACTGTGCTACTACTACAGCTTTGACTACTGGGGAAAAGGAACAGTTGTGACAGTCTCTGATTCAGGTAATACACCTTTTTATTACTTTAAACCTAAATAATGTTATGTGTATTTGGAACAAAGTGCACCCCTTCATTTTTAGTTTTTGTAAGAGGTGTAAGTCAGAATATTTCACTGTGACAACGGCTTTGACTACTGGGGGAAAGGGACCTTGGTCACTGTTACAGGAGGTAAGCACACTTTAACTATCTTCTTTCTAAGGCACTTTTTAATACAATTTATAGGAATTGCATTTGTTATGTGTATGGTTTTAAGATTTCATTATTTATTCGTATGCAGTCCTTCTTTGTGTGATGCACTGTGACTGCACTTAAGTTGTGGGCACAATATAGTATACATTGACTTTTGAAATACATCTCAAAAGTAAACAATACGACTTTTATAAATAAATAAATTAATTAATTTAACACTAGTCGCTAAGGGCAATTATAACTGTGCTTTACTTCGTTTGACTAATGGGCAAGGGTAACAATACAGGCTAATGTTTTTAAACACGAATGCAAATCGGCTGTTTAAACTGTTAACTTCTACCTGAAAATGTGTTTATGCTTTTTGATACTAATATTAATTTTAACTATAAGGTAATCATAGTTTTAATAATGGTTCTGTTTTGATCATTAGCATTGAAAGACAATACTATTAGGCCTGCTTATGTAATTGGAAATCTATAAATCATCAAAATACAAATCATCAATCAATAATTACATTAAATAATGCCATAGAAATACAAATGTATTTCCGTTTAGTAATAGTAGTAGAAATATGTTATGTGGTAGGAGTTTGTTTTCTGCTGATTATCCAATAGCTTATCAACCTGATGCTATAATATGCCTGGATTTGTTTTCTTATGGGACATCTAAAGTAAAATAATGTTAAATGCAATTCATTGTGTATTAATTACAAATATCTTGCTGTGTTTCTCTTTCCATATGTGTTTCTCTCTCTGTCTCTCTCTCTCTCTCTGTGTCTGTCTCTTTGCAAGAGGCGAAAGCCCCCACTGTTTTCCCGCTGGTCCAGTGTGGCTCAGGGACGGGAGACATCACTCTTGGCTGCATGGCCACTGGCTTCACGCCGGCCTCACTCACGTTTAAATGGGCGTTGGGTGGAAGCGAACTGACAGACGGCGTCCAGTACCCGACCTCTAAGAAAGATAACCAGTATACAGGAATCAGCCAGATCCGCGTCAGGAGACAGGACTGGGACGCCCGGAAGCCTTTCACCTGCTCCGCCGTACACACTAGCGGAACTGTCAAGGCCGAGATCGTGAAACAAGGTAGGATTATGTGAATTCAAGTTGTAATTGTTTAATGGTTTCATATTCTATTGTCTGACAATTCTCATTTGTATGAGACCCCCAAAAAATAGTATGCTATTGCCGTTATGAAGATAAGTCGAGTTATTTAAATCTGCTACCATTGTTGTGCATTATTGCAATACAGTTTATATTAATATGTCACATTCCCAGTTGGCTTAACCTTATAATAGCATACAATATATCAAGTGATGGACCAAGCCTTAGGCTGTACTATTGCTATACTGTTAAGCCTACTATTAGGCCTATATAGCGTACGTGGTGTTGATTTGGAGTTAGACTATCAATGTCATTGTCAGGATTAAAATGTGTATCGCTGGAGGGCTGAGGCTACCGCTTGCCTTTCTGAATGAAATTGCTGGCGTGTTACAAGCTTGTTCCGCCTTTGCAACACAGACTGTATCGGTGCTTTGCTTATCCCGCGGTTGGTCCTTAACTCTACTTTGCTAGTACTATTACTTCCACCACTGCTGCTGCTACTACTACTACTTCACTAACCATTTTTACTTACATCATCTCCGCTATATTTTTCTTCCTTTCGTGTATTGTTTACTGCTCTCAAACAAGCTATATATGTTATGCTATGTTGACGTGTTATGTACAGTTGTTGAATCGGACATTCATAAGCAAGTCCAAGTCATTCGCTGGTTTGAGTCACTTAGTGACACACTTGTGTAGTTCATGTGGAATGACAATGTTTTGAGCACTTTCAGTCACTGAATACAAAATTGAACTCTGCATAAATGCATAGTTATTCTCCTCTGTATAGCCCACATATCGATCTTGTTATACTGTTTTACAGTGGTGGTTCATAAGTTGCCAGCTCTGAGTATCTTGATGTCTGAGACTCAAGGCAGCGACATGGTTTCCTTCGGCTGCTTTGCCGCTGATTTTTCACCAAAGGATTACACGATCAAGTGGTTGAGAAACGGCGAGAAAATCGACCAGCCTCAAAGCAGCACTTCTTCTGCGAGTCAAACAAACGAGACGGGGACTTTCTACAATGCAGCAAGCTATATCCAGGTGGCGGAAAATCATTGGAAGGATGTTGGAGCTGTTATCACGTGTATGTTTGAAAGTAGTGCAGGGGATGCGACGGCTAATCTGACCTACACAGGATGTGACCGTGAGTAAATACAAATACATTTCTTTTTTCAAATTAATGTTTTAGTTAACCATGTTGAGGGGACTTGATACTGATATGTTTTTCTCTTTCCAACAGAACCTGAAGCGTCAACGAAATTGGAAATCGATATCTTGCCGATTTCACTCGAGAACATGTATTTAAAAAGGAATGCTGATCTTGTTTGTGAAGTCCATGTGCAAAGTAGTGCTCCGGTGGAAGTGCATTGGTACAATGAAAGTGATGGCCTAGTTTTTCAAAGGGAAGATAAGAGGAATTCCAAAGGAAAATCACACACGTACATTTCCACAGCCCCGATAACGTACGACGAATGGAGCAAAGGAATGAATTGGTACTGTAAGGCTTCGATTAAAGATTCAATAGAGCCACCAACGTCCAAATACTTTAAAAGGAATAACGGTGAGTACATGTTTTCAGATGATAAAACAAAACCACAAAACTGCCATATGATTTTGTATATTTTTCAGAATGAATCCATAGGCCTAAATAGTGGGCCTATGCATGGTTATCATAATGCATAAAGTAGTAAATAATTGCGGATAAAACAAGGCCTATATGTATTATTTATTCATGTAAACACTGATTTACTAAAATACTTGGGTAAAACTCTCTGTAATACATAACAGGCTAATTGTTCTCTCATGCTTGCAGGACAAAATAGAGTTCCTCCATCCGTTTATCTGCTCCCTCCAGTAGATGATTTAAGTTGCAAGAACATGACCCTGACTTGCTTTGTGAAAGACTTCTCCCCCGAGGACGTTTTGGTGCATTGGATGGTTGATGATTCGGAAATAGATGGAAATGGTTTATATTCACACAAAACAACAAACGTTATCGAAAACTATGGCTTGTTTTCAACTTATGGCCAACTTACCTTCAACTCTGACAGTTGGAAAGACGGCAGAGTGTTTAGATGCGAAGTCCACCACTTGTCTACAGATTCCCAAAACAAACCCATTGTCAAGTTAATTACGGAAAAAACGTCAGGCAATGTGAACATTATCAACATGAACATGAGTCCTGCGTGCTAGTAGTTGTGTTGCTCTGTGTTGATCGTCCTGTTGACGTTTTCTGTGTGTGATGTAATGCTGCATGTTTGTCTTTTTAAAATGCCGATTCAAAATCAAAATAATAAAAAAAAAACATTGAACTTTATATCTTGTTAATGTTCGTTCCATGTAGCCTAGTAAGTATGCACATTTTACTTATGAATGAATGCAATGTGATAATATACATAATATACATATAATATAAATTGATACACGACAAATGGCATGTAACAGATGAGTTAGGCATTACAGCCATCGGTTATTCCATGCTACTCCAAGGTGCTAGCGTCAGACATTCATGGAAGTTGAAAGTGAGCATTCGTTGGCATTTAGCAGGAACACCCATCCCTCTCAGAAAATTAAAACCCTCCACATTTTGCATTGTTCATATTCGTTTAGTTGTTAGTCATGTCTTGTTTCCATGTGCTTGTTTTGCCTCTACTGGGTCTTGCCCTAAAGAAGAAAATTCTTCATCCACTGTAGACTCTTCAAATCAATCCATTTCCCCCCAAATGACTACAACACACTAGCCAAGCTCAACCAAATTCTATAAGAGGTCTTTGAAGCAAGTCTGGGATCATTGTGATTGTTACTATTTGATTATATACAAGTAACTGATAACAAGGAATAGTATATTTAACTAAAACATGTCTACATGTCTACAAATTAATATTTCCTATTGGGGGACAATATACATGCTGGAAAATACAATTTGTTTGACCTTCTTGGTGTTAATACCGATTATGCCAGTGACAGAAGTTGAGTATCAAGCATTGATAGATGCTGGAATCTCATTTAATAATTCCTGGTGATATTGTGTGAAGGAATGTGAAATCATTAAGAGTATATTATGAAGTGGTGTTATTGTAACGCTCTCCTCTCTCCCAGAGGTTCTTCTCTTGACTGAAAGCCAATGGAGCAATGCTGCAGATGGAGAACAAGATAGCATGCAAAGCACAGCAAACACCTTCATCATCCTCTTCCTCATCACACTGGTCTACAGCATTGGAACCACTGCCATCAAGGTACCCAGAGGCTTCGAGCAGTAATTATTATTTTTAATAACACAAATTAATCTGGTACTTTCATGTCTCAGCTAATTTATCTCTAAATTATTGTACATTATGAATAACTATGTCATTGTCAATACTAATAGATTCTGGAAATTAAAATCACAAAAACCATGAAAACAACTAAATGGACACTGTTCTAACTTGCTTTAATACTAATCCTTCTTCTTTCATTTTCTTTTATTTCTTTTAGATCAGATGAAGGACATTTGATTGCCATTTCTTTCATCTATCATTAAAAACTATATGATGAAAGAGGACCTTAAAAAAGACTGTTTGCTCCTACAAAACAATTCAATCAACTAAATATTTTTTTCTAAAACTATGATATGTAGGTAACAGGGTTTGTATGTATCATTTAGCAATACTTTCAGAACAGTACTTGAAGTTTATTTGAGCTGTTCCACCTGCTGACCTAAAGAGATTCATGTAATTAATGAACTCAACTCCAGCACTCAACAGTCCATGTTTAAATCATACAGGTGGTGGTAAGTTACCTTACCACCCTGACTTGCAACATAGTCATGGTAGAGAGAAAAAAAAGATACTGAAAGTCATGTAAATCATTCTGAGATATTAAAATGTGAAGCATATTTCCCTTGCTGGCATATTTAGTCTTGCACCTGGTGACTTAAATGCACCTCTGAAGCTGCCAAGTTTCACTTCTGCTTTTCATGGGGCTATTTTTATGCCCGTGGTTTTGCTTCATGCTCCTGCCTGCTGCCTGCTCAGCCGTGTCCTGCTCTAACATGTGTGCAAACAGCGCTCCACCTCCTCCTCCAGCTAAGACTTGGTTACTTGTGAACTACGCCATCTAGCTTGAGATCAAGGATATGGAACACTTTGTAAATAGTTATCTTTTGGTTACATGTACACATCAAAATGGTGTAAATTCAAATATTAAACTCTGAAAATGTAATTGATCTATTGGTGCTTCATTGGGCGGATGATAGAAAACTTATAGTCTGTGCTGTGTCCCAGTGGAGCGGGTTATCCCTCCAAACATCACCCTCTACCCCGTCTGGACCGGCCAGTCTGGGGCCTCGGCGCTGAGCCTGGTGTGCAGTCTTAGTGGATTCTATCCAGACAAGGCGAGCGTGGAGTGGTTATGGGACGGCCGTGTGCTAAAAACATCCCCAGTCCAGGACAAGCTGCAAAGTGTTGAGGGAGTGGAGAAAACATTCAGCCTCAACAGCCAGATTCAGCTGAACATTAAGGAGTGGAAAAAAGGCCCAACTGTTCAGTGCAAGTCAAGACATGGACATGGAAATGAGGAGACAAGAAG
Source organism: Lota lota (assembly GCA_026745465.1). NCBI lineage: Eukaryota > Metazoa > Chordata > Actinopteri > Gadiformes > Lotidae > Lota > Lota lota. The sequence goes on along the minus strand of JACYXH010000069.1, from coordinate 2,510,962 downwards.
CATCAGTATCTGTGCAAGTAAGTACAACCTTGTTTCTCCAAGAGCATAGGTAACCATGCCTTTGCTTTCTTCATTACTTCTCGCAGCAAATATATACTGAAACTCTTGACCGATTTGGGTTCCTTATTAGGCCGCACAGGTTCCATTGGTATTGGATGTTTATGTGTGAAAACGATTTTTTTGTTCCTGCCAGTTTATTCATCCCCACCATCCATTCATCTGACAACTCCCAGCTTCCAGACGGTCGTCAAGGCAGGATCTGATGTGTCAGCAGCATGTGTGGTACACACTGCGTTTGACGTCAAGGTGACCTGGCATCTGGATGGCAAAGCACTAAGAAGAAACAACCAAGTGACCGAGGTTAAAGAGGACGCTTTAACCAGTAGCAACCTCACAGTCTCCTCCAGCCTGTGGAAGAAACTAAACTCCATCACATGTCGGGCAGAACATCACTGCTTCACTACTGTTGAAAAGAACATGAGTGTGGCAGGTAATGCACACATTTGATCTTGGAAAAACGAATGGCTTGTCACTGACCTTAATATTGTAACTTAACCTTATCGTTTATGTGTGGGTGTTTGTATGTTTGTTGCCTAGGGCCTACATTGAGTTCTCCATCAGTACTGATTAGAAGATACTTCCCAGGCTTGACAGAAGAGAAGGCCTTTCTGGAGTGCGCCATCACAGAGCTCTCCTCCAGTGACCTCTACATAACCTTTCAGGCCAACGGGGTCGACATCTCTGAGAAAATGTACGTTGAGCTCCCAAAAGCCTCGGACCGCCATTCTATCATTAGACGATTCTCTGTCCCAACAAATCATTGGAACAAAGACAAGACATTCACCTGTACAGTGACTCAAGGCTTTTCCAAGCCCTGGCTCTCCAACTCCATTGGGAATATATTCAGTAGGTGACCCCTTGACCTGTACTAGTTTTAATCATGATGATGTCACATTTCTTGTCATGAGTCTTTTCAGATAAAGCTGAGATGATTCTGTTGTGTGGATTTGTCTAGGTGACCCATCAGTGGAGCTCGTGGTAGCTCCTACTGTAAACTCTGGACCTCAGGAATTGTTTTGCAAAGGGTCGGGCTTCAGGCCTCAGGTCAAATGGCTGTCTGGATCTCAGCACCAACCTGCATCTAGTGAAGAAATCTGGATGAGGGCAGATGGACGAGTGGCTGTAAGCAGTCATCTCAGCATCCTACTGACGGAGTGGAAGACTGGGAAGGATTTTACCTGTCAAATCGCAGACAATTCTATGCAGAAGGTTGTCAATAAGACTATCAGCCTATGTTCAGGTAAAGTAGAAACTATTGGAAAGGAACATAGTTAAAAGAGGGACCTAAAACTAATTTGGGTTCCTTATTAGGCCGCACAGGTTCCATTGGTATTGGATGTTTATGTGTGATAACGATTTTTTTGTTCCTGCCAGTTTATTCATCCCCACCATCCATTCATCTGACAACTCCCAGCTTCCAGACGGTCGTCAAGGCAGGATCTGATGTCACAGCAGCATGTGTGGTACACACTGCGTTTGACGTCAAGGTGACCTGGTATCTGGATGGCAAAGCACTAAGAAGAAACAACCAAGTGACTGAGGTTAAAGAGGACGCTTTAACCAGTAGCAACCTCACAGTCTCCTCCAGCCTGTGGAAGAAACTAAACTCCATCACATGTCGGGCAGAACATCACTGCTTCACTACTGTTGAAAAGAACATGAGTGTGGCAGGTAATGCACACATTTGATCTTGGAAAAATGAATGGCTTGTCACTGACCTTAATATTGTAACTTAACCTTATAGTTTATGTGTGGGTGTTTGTGTGTTTGTTGCCTAGGGCCTACATTGAGTTCTCCATCAGTACTGATTAGAAGATACTTCCCAGGCTTGACAGAAGAGAAGGCTTTTCTGGAGTGCGCCATCACAGAGCTCTCCTCCAGTGACCTCTACATAACCTTTCAGGCCAACGGGGTCGACATCTCTGAGAAAATGTACGTTGAGCTCCCAAAAGCCTCGGACCGCCATTCTATCATTAGACGATTCTCTGTCCCAACAAATCATTGGAACAAAGACAAGACATTCACCTGTACAGTGACTCAAGGCTTTTCCAAGCCCTGGCTCTCCAACTCCATTGGGAATATGTTCAGTAGGTGACCCCTTGACCTGTACTAGTTTTAATCATGATGTCACATTTCTTGTCATGAGTCTTTTCAGATAAAGCTGAGATGATTCTGTTGTGTGGATTTGTCTAGGTGACCCATCAGTGGAGCTCGTGGTAGCTCCTACTTTAAACTCTGGACCTCAGAAATTGTTTTGCAAAGGGTCGGGCTTCAGGCCTCAGGTCAAATGGCTGTCTGGATCTCAGCACCAACCTGCATCTAGTGAAGAAATCTGGATGAGGGCAGATGGACGAGTGGCTGTAAGCAGTCATCTCAGCATCCTACTGACGGAGTGGAAGACTGGGAAGGATTTTGCCTGTCAAATCGCAGACAATTCTATGCAGAAGGTTGTCAGTAAGACTATCAGCCTATGTTCAGGTAAAGTAGAAACTATTGGAAAGGAACATAGTTAAAAGAGGGACCTAAAACTAATTTGGGTTCCTTATTAGGCCGCATAGGTTCCATTGGTATTGGATGTTTATGTGTGATAACGATTTTATTGTTTTTGCCAGTTTATTCATCCCCACCATCCATTCATCTGACAACTCCCAGCTTCCAGACGGTCGTCAAGGCAGGATCTGATGTCACAGCAGCATGTGTGGTACACACTGCGTTTGACGTCAAGGTGACCTGGCATCTGGATGGCAAAGCACTAAGAAGAAACAACCAAGTGACCGAGGTTAAAGAGGACACTTTAACCAGTAGCAACCTCACAGTCTCCTCCAGCCTGTGGAAGAAACTAAACTCCATCACATGTCGGGCAGAACATCACTGCTTCACTACTGTTGAAAAGAACATGAGTGTGGCAGGTAATGCACACATTTGATCTTGGAAAAAGGAATGGCTTGTCACTGACCTTAATATTGTAACTTAACCTTATAATTTATGTGTGGGTGTTTGTGTGTTTGTTGCCTAGGGCCTACATTGAGTTCTCCATCAGTACTGATTAGAAGATACTTCCCAGGCTTGACAGAAGAGAAGGCTTTTCTGGAGTGCGCCATCACAGAGCTCTCCTCCAGTGACCTCTACATAACCTTTCAGGCCAACGGGGTCGACATCTCTGAGAAAATGTACGTTGAGCTCCCAAAAGCCTCGGACAGCCATTCTATCATTAGACGATTCTCTGTCCCCACAAATCTTTGGAACAAAGACAAGACATTCACCTGTACAGTGACTCAAGGCTTTTCCAAGCCCTGGCTCTCCAACTCCATTGGGAATATGTTCAGTAAGTGACCCCTTAACCTGTACTAGTTTTAATCATGATGATGTCACATTTCTTGTCTTTTCAGATAAAGCTGAGATGATTCTGTTGTGTGGATTTGTCTAGGTGACCCATCAGTGGAGCTCATGGTAGATCCCACTTTAAACTCTGGACCTCAGAAATTGTTTTGCAAAGGGTTGGGCTTCAGGCCTCAAGTCAAATGGTTGTCTGGATCTCAGCACCAACCTGCATCTAGTGAAGAAATCTGGATGAGGCCAGATGGACGAGTGGCTGTAAGCAGTCATCTCAGCATCCTACTGACGGAGTGGAAGACTGGGAAGGATTTTACCTGTCAAGTATTTGACAGTTTTGCACAGAAGGTTGTCAGTAAGAATATCAGCTTATGTTCAGGTAAAGTAAAAACACTTGTAAAGGAACATAGTTAAAAGACGAACCTACAACTATCCTTCTATGTAAGGTCCTCTATGCTGACTAAAAATGATGATCGATTTTGATTATATCATTGGTTGTTTTAGAGATATCCACAAAAAACATTTGTACTCCCTTTTTCAGTGACTCCAGCTTCATCGCAGGCAGTTGGTGTTTACATGAAGGGCCCACAGCTCCACGACCCGAGTAATAATGGCCATGTTGTCATCACCTGTACTTTGTTGGCTACAAATCTTGAAGATTTCTCCATCACCTGGAGAGTGGATGGGATCAATACTTTTCAGAAAGTACACACAGAGCGACTGGTGAGCCACAGCAATGGCACAGAGACAATGAGAAGCTTCCTGAACATATCAGCAGAGATTTGGCATGCCAACAAACAAATATCCTGCGAGGCAAAGCACCCATGTGCCAGACAGTGTCGCCAGGAACATATCAGCAAAAGCAAAGGTAGCATCACACACAAAAGCAAAGTCAAGCACTGGTTCTAGATTGAATACGTTTACATGTACATTCAATTACAAAACATTTTTCCTCATCTACTGTCCATCTTCTTACTTTAGACCCAAAGCTCCCATCTGTGGAGATAATACAGTCATCCGACTGGGAGAGGTTAGGTTCCAACACGGCCACGCTGTACTGTCTCGTCTCTGGATTCTTCCCATCAGACATCATGGTGGCCTGGGAGAAGGATGGTCTTGGGCTACCATCATCTGATTACATCATCAGCCCTGCATATAAATACCCTGGCAGCAGCACTTACTCCACCAGTAGCAGGCTAAATGTGTCCCTAACTGAATGGGACCAGGAGTCCACTTATACTTGTGTAGTGAAACATGAATCTTCTCAAGAGTTACTCAAAAGCTACATAGAGCCCGTTTTTGGTAAGCAGTGAATTATTGCATGAAATACTTCACGGATGTCTTTTGTTTTTATATATTATGTAGTACTACAATTCGCTGTATTGTTTGGGGTAGAGTTAGAGTTTAAACTGGGTTAAACTTTCACATATTGGCAGTTTTTGGCATGAATATCACCTTCTGCACAAAGAAGATTGATCACACTGAAATTCCTTAATGTGATGGACAACTGAAATCTGTAATTTACTTCTAATTATGCTCACCCTTATCAACGTGTGTATTAATCGTCAGAAAATTATCTTACATGAAATCAATTGCAATCTCACGTATGTTCAGTGTAATGATTCCTTCAAGCCGATTTAATGAATGGAGTATATTGTCCTTCTTGGCTACGTAGCCAAGCCAGTGACCAATTACCTAACACCCACATGACAGCAACGGTGCAGCCAAAGGTGTAGCTGAAGGAATGTACGGCGTTTCAGACTTTGAGAAACTACAAACTACACGAAGGAGGGGGCGGGGAGTTTATTAGCTGACTTTGATATGTACATATACTTTAACATTTTCCTTACAAAATATTCGGAATGCGTGTAGTGGGTACATCCCTCTGTGATGTTATGGTTATTTTACCTTTTCAGATCCGGTTCTCCATCACTTTAAAAACAATATCCTTGGTAAAACCGTATGCCGATGACGTCATCATATTCCGGTTATCCAGTTGCAGATTTCTGCTTTGACTCTTGTATATATTGATTCTTAAATGTTGCTAGTGTCAGTCACATTTTTCAATCTCTTTCAGGCTCACTGTCCCATAGCCAGCCTTCAGCTGTGCTTCTGCAAGGTCAAAATAAGCTGGTGGGCCTGGCTTACGGATTCAGCCCTGCCTCCATCAATATCACCTGGCTTCTCGATGGCACCGCACAGCTCCGGAGTTACAATACTAGTGAACCTCACAGAGGTCCAAAGGGGAAGTTCAGCATCCAAAGCCGACTCTCTCTTTCCCCCTACGAATGGCTACCTGGGCAGATCTACACCTGCAGGGTGAACCATTTTAACGAAAACATTGCCCTGAACATGTCCAAACCAGGTTTGTACATGTCTTGCTATATCACTGGGGCATATAAATGGTATGGAATAAAGATGGCAGCCTCCTAGTATATAATCAAGGTGGTTCTTCACAGTCTGAATAGACTTGTGGGTGATTTTGATAATGGACCCACCAATGTTGCTCCATGAAATGTCTTGCTCGATTGAATTCTCTATGGATAAAATAGAAAGGTTTTTTCAGATGGGAATATCTGACACAATTACGATTTTTGGTAGGTCTATGTTGCCTTCCTCTGAACAAAATTTTAAACAACTTAATTGTGCTGTAGGGTTAGAACAATAAAATAATTGATTATTCTGTTAGTCACACGAACTGAGCGTACAGTTTAACATAGAATGTACTTAATTCAAAATCTGTTTTCCATACCTTTCCTAGAGATTCTTGAAGAAAATGTGTTATTTGACGAGAACAAACAGGTTTTTGTCCAAGATGTGGGGGAGGACAACTGGATTATGACCATTACCTTCCTCCTCCTCTTCTTCATCTCCCTCTTCTATGGCATCTTGGTTACGCTTATAAAGGTGAGAGAAAGAGATGTTGCTTACACAGAAATATGTTACTGTTTAATGAGATGGTTTTAAAAATGTACCTCAAATACTAAAAATATAAATACATTATTTGCGATGTTTCAGACAAAGTGACAAGGACCTCAAGAAACATCTAGTGGATCCTGTAACGTGAGGCGAAGGACGCAAAGGAAGCAACTATTTCCATTAGAGCAAAAAAGTAGAACTGATGTATGATGATAATATTATGAGCCAAGTCAATAAAGAATATTATAATAAAATGTTGAAATAAAATAAAAATATATCAATGGTACATGGAAAAGTATAATTATTTGAATAGGATATAAACCATAAAATGGATTCAAGAAAGCCCATCAACAGCCTGGTTTGGTTTATTGAGTCAAGGCTATTGAAACTTAAACATGTAGTTGACTTACAGAAATTACAGGGCAAAAAGCAGAGTATTACCAGAAAATATACAAAGATTCCCCCTGTGAAATTACTTGAATTATCAACATAAGTGTGACTAAAGAAATGCACAATTTCAATTTTGGCTAAAGGAAGATCTGCACGAAAATAACAAAAGAAGAGAGATTTCCCTGGCCAACCACGCATTGGGCTTCCCGACTCTTCGTACCTTCCCCCAAATAGAATAGAAAGAAATGTATTGTCATTCTACAGAATAAAAACGAAATTAAGAACTAATTCAATTATTAATTAAACTACCAAAACAAAGTAAACTAAAAACCACCCCTTAAATAAATAACTATGATGATTAAAAATCTCCTACTGTACCCCAGACATAACCATGACTATTGAAATACCGGAGGACTGAATAAACAAATTGAAGTAGGTACTTAAGAATAAACCTGATTCACCGGTGTTGCCCCATATCTCAGTCTATATTTCTGTGAGTTACAATGCTGACAGCCAATGACAAACATATCTTGAGTTTCTTGAAGATGCTGCATGGATAATTTGCTCTTAACTTTAACTCCACTCTAATTGTAGGCATCCCTGTCTCTTTGAGTCTTTTAGTAGCAGTAGTAACAGCTGTAGATATGGTGTATAGTAAAATGTTTGTAGTTTTGTGAATGGCATTCCATTTCTACATAAACGTGGACAGATTAATTAATTGGTTGATTGAAAATAGATTTTATTTTGGAGGATTTTGGAGGAGCTAGATAAATACACTACACAGTGACGCAGCACAATATCACACGGCAAACCATCAGCATCAAGGGGTATAAAACAACCCCAACGGAAGAATAACCTATGGTGCTAAGTAAGTGGACACACTTCAGTATAGATAATCGTAATAAGGTGACATCTGAGGTGGGCTAGAAATGCGGGCTCTGACAAGATACACAATAAGCTGGCCACATCTGATGGACATAATACTCCCCAAAAGGGATTATAGATGTAACCACAATATTTCAAAAGCACAAATGACAGACATAACAATAGATTTCAATCCTGTTCTTGCGCGTGTGGAATTGTTATAAGCTTGGATCAGGGTAGGAGGTTTGCTATGCCAGCGAGGAAGGTCCCCTGGGTCCAGTGAATTGAGCAATCACAGAACCGTTTGGTTGAACCGTTCACAGACCCCATTTCCTTGCGGGTGGTAGGGTGTGGTGCGACTTTTCGTGCAGCCATACAACTCACAAAGCTGTCGCATCAAACTTGACTCAAAATTAGCGTGTGTGTGTGTGTGTGTGTGTGTGTGTGTGTGTGTGTGTGTGTGTGTGTGTGTGTGTGTGTGTGTGTGAGGGAGGGAGGGAGGGAGGGTACTGTCCATTTTGCTTCACTCTTATCTGTTAACCCTGAAGGTTTACTCTGTGTCCGTTCTAAAGCTGTGGAAAGTAACTGTCTAGACTTTCCACGCCAGGGGCATGATCTTAACTTGCACAAACTGCTTATATGCTTTATGTATCTGAATAAACTTTGAATCTCTCTGAGTGAACACTGCTTTTGTGTCACATATATTCCAGGCCTATAGGCCTACATCAATCGCACACTGTAATTGGACACATGATGGCGTATTTTTTCGAGGATGCATTGGGCTCATATATGGTCACATTAGGGCCATATCAAATCAAAGCAAGGATAGCAATTTCCACAGCGTCATTATTCTTCATTATTATTATTTTTATGTATGTCAGTATGATCATATTAATTTCTTCATAACCCATGAAGATTGCGCTCCAACAAAAATCTTTACGGCTTTTTGATCGGGACTATACTAGGCTTTATGATAAACGAAAATCAACATGTCAGCCTCCTTGTGGTTCACGAGTTTCTACTAGCGTTAGCTGGAACATTCTGGTGTGTTCAACTTTCATGTCTGGTTAGCTATAAGGGGGAGCCGACTGGTACACATTATATATAATACATTGACGGTACATCGATTTGTTCAACTCAATCTTAAAGGATACCCTAAAAGGTAAGATGGTAACATGGCGTTTGGACAGTTAAGGTAGTAGCGTCTTGGATCACATATGTTAACAGGATCAAATGATGGATATTTGTAACATACATGCAATTATTTAAAGAAACATGTTCACATTCGTAGTGGATAATATTTGGTTTCAGATTCTTTTTGCGTGACATTTTAGGATCCTGTTTGTACTCAGATCGTCCCGCCACATGGTGACTGTTGTATGCCAATAATGTTTACATTTACTTTTTGGTTTTACATTTCTACTGCTCCTATTGTTTAGCCATTTTTTAAATCTCTTTTTAATATATATTACTGTCCTGTACTTTCTGCTGTGTCACCCTTATCTCCCGCCTGGGATTATTAAAGCGCCTCTCTTTTTATACAGTAAACATACTCTAAACTCTCTCTCTTCCCCCCCCCCCCCCCCCCCCCCCCACACACTCACTGCCAGAGCCCTGTCTTTAACCCCCATGGTTAGATAACCCAACACTCAATATGATAACATCTTTGCCCTGCGCTCATCCCCCTCCCTGCCAGACCCCTGTCTCTGACCCCCACTGTTAGTTGATCAGACAGTAAATATGTTTCGTCTTCATCCTGTTTCTCCCCCCCTCCCTGCCAAACATCTGTCTCTAACCCCCATTACTCTTACCCCTTATTTCATCTTACAGTCCAACAATAGATCCCCCACAGATCAACAGGTCTGGGTGCCAATCTGACCCAGGTATCACACCCCACCAACTGTCCAACCTAAAGAGGGTGTAGGCGGTATGTTATTGGCCTTTTATGTATAACTGTAAACCAATAGGAAACAGGGGGTTACACCTTTTTGCATGTTTAACTTAGAAAACAGGTAATGATTGGAAGGTATCCGATAGCCCCGCTCTTGGCTGTTTGTGATTAATTAAACACATAATGGGAGAGGACACATAATGGGAGACAGAGTACACGGAGTATGAGAGTGACAAGTAGAGGGTCAACCATGCAGCAGGAAGGGGCTGGTTGTTGGGGTATCCTGCAGGAGCCTGAAGGATTGAACATTGCGTCTTTGCTCTATGGTCTATTTGAAAGAAACAGACTTGGAATCTGCACCCTAATTTAAATGATCCCAACTTCTTCAGGAGTATTGACCAATATATTTCTTAACTGTGATGTCAGAAGTGGAGTATTTACCAACAGATTTCTAACTGTGATGTTAGAAGAGCGGTATTAACCTCTAGATTTTTAAGTGTGAAGTCAGAAAAGGAGTACTAACCAATGGATTCTAACTGAGATGTTAGAAGAGCAGTATCAACCAATAGATGTCTAACTGTGACGTCAGAAGAGAAGTTTAAACCAATAGCTTTGCTGCTGTAACATCGGCTGCAGGTGGGGCAGCATGGCTAATTGGAGGAGCAGGTGCAGCTGCAAGAGAGGAGCAGGATTAAAAGAGGTGATTAATAGACATCTTGGTCTGATAGCTCTTTCTTGCGGTGACGCTGGACACATCAGAGTCTTGGACATGTAGTTAGCGCCTAAAGAAAACCAAGGAAGCTGGTGCACAAAAACCATTTAGATGATTGTGAAAGACTAATGGGTCTTTCCAGTCCCTCCTTCCACGAACCCCAGCAGTGGCAATAAACCTTGCTACAGAGTAAAATATGCTTTCTGCTGTTGTCTGATCAAAGAGTGACGCGAAATCCCGGTCTGAATATCCCAGTCCAAATCAGTACATTATTATGTACAAGGTTTATATAATATTTGACTTAGCACGAAGAATGTGTGCGCTCACAGCTACACACAAATAATGTAGGGAGAGATATTTGTTAAAACAAATGTCGACCCAGAAAAATAACAAAACAAGAATTCCTTTGTTCATAGCAGCTTTGTGGCACAATCCATTTTAATGTTAATATATTTACATATTCCTTCGAAGTGCCCGCTTACCCATTTGACTCTAACATATATTTCCCAGCCCAAACCGTTGGCATTAGTCTTCCACTGCCCTTGGTCTGCAACACTCCCACCATGAAAGTCTCAGACAGTTTGATCCTCGTGGCCCTTCTTTCAGGTGAGCTTCACCCGACTCTGTCCAATGGTGAGGACAGAGGAGAACCAGCTGGTGTGTGCTGAGAAATCATCCAATATCTCCTCATCTAAATCCTGTTGGGTTTTGTTTCCTTCATCAGCGGCTCGCGGCCAGCAACTCACCTCCTCAGAATCAGTGGTCAAAAGGCGAGGAGAACCGGTCACACTGTCCTGTCATGTGACTGGAGTCTCTCTCACTTATCTTCACTGGATTCGCCAAAACTCAGGATATGGCCTGGAGTAGATCGTTCGGATAGACAGTGGAACTGGAACAGCTATTGCCGCATCTCTTCAAGGGCAGTTCACCGTCACCAAAGACAGCAGCTAAGAGGATGTTTATATAAATGTGAAGAGTCTGAAGACAGAGGACTGAGCTCTTTATTATTGTGCTAAAGAGGCACACAGAGGCAGCTCGGCTATACAAATACTGAGCCCTGAGGCATGACCGGGGCTCCTGCAGAACTGGTTGATGATAAGCATTACAGATTGACTAGCATTACAGGGAAATTTATTAATGATACAATAATTTAACCCTATTTAGTACATCAAGCCTTTTAAGCTTTTAATGCCCTGAGTGTTACTATTCAGCCTTTAACCATTCAGTCATTGAGCAGTCGCTTTTATCCAAAGTGGCTTACAGTGAATTCAGATACAGGTCATTAAGGAGCAGGTAGGAATCTTGCTCATGGATGCCTAAAGGTAATCAGCGGACATCAAACCCAACCCAGTGAGGGTGTCAAATACCTAGCCACTACAGACTATCATACCCTTTCTAAGAATACTTACATTTTTACTTATCTATTAAAAGACTAGTCCAAGTCTGTCATTCTATGGCCTGGAAATAGTTTCACTGCCTCACTGCTATCCCGTAGCAGTTGATAATGTTTATTTTTCTATCCACATTCCTACTACTCTTACAAGTAGTTGATATTGTGTGTAGTTCTCATTGTTTTATCTTATTGCTATCCTGTATGTTGCAGTGCTACCCGAATAAGTAGAAAGTATTTCAGATATGATATATACAATCTCATTTTTACTAGCAAGAATTACATTTGACATTAATAGCAGTATATCTTGTTAGGTCATAAGTTCAAATCAAAACAAACTCTGCCGTGGCAAACACCTCTGATGTGAAACTTTGGCACAATCACAAACCCTGATTCATGTGAGGGTCTGGCCTCTCATTTGTCCAAACTGTTACTGAAACCCAAAACATTGTCTGTATTTTATACTTTCCCTTTTTCGCACTCTTAAGACAAACTGTCCTTAGCAAAAATGTGCAGGATGGAACCCCCAGTTAATTAATGTGTGGGGAGACTTTTGCCGTGTTTTGAATCTCTCTTCAAATCGCAAATTGAAAACGTTTGGGTCAAAGAGTTTTCTCATGAACAACCATAATATAGTGTACACTACATCAATTTTACATTGACTAGCAATAGGTTCTCATCTAGACAGAATATCTGGCAGGAAGCGTTGTCACGTCACATGCTTAGCTCATATGACTAAAGTCAGCCTCCTCCAAATAACCCAATTACCAATTTGACCAACAACAAACCATTAATACAGTTGTTAGAAAAATGGGCCGAGGCATGCAGTCACAAGAAAGTGTTTTCCTTATGTACAATCATACATGCTGGGTCAAGCCACCTGGACTATTGTTCAACAGAATGTATTTATTTATTATTATAAATTCTTTCATATGAAATGACTTTCATATCAACTTAAGCTTTGCATTTGTTTATATTCATGTATATTGATGTAATTTCATGTATATTAATGCAACTTAAGTTTTTGCATGTAATGTGTTATGTACAGTATGTCAGGTGTGGACCCAGGAAGATTAGCTGATTGCCATGGCATCAGCTAATGCGGATCCTTTAACTAAACAAATAAACAAATAAACAATTAACATAAATCATGTCAATGTATTGGTGTTTACGTTCTAGTAATTGCAACACAGAGAAGAGGAATGTTGTCTTTTTTTAAATGCTTGAAAATTAAATGGTATTTTGAAAGTGTTTACATTTTATTTTTATTTTCGTGATAGATAAATTGATTATGATTTTTTTAATGTAATCACTGGACTACATGCCTATACGACAGCATTCCCAAAATAAATAGTGTGAATTATAACTGTAATGGCACTCGTTTCGTTTCCACCTAGCCGGAAGTCCAAAAGTACAGAAATGTTTTTACCATTTATACGTAACTAAATTAGGCATTTTAGAGTAACATACATCTTCTGAAATATAATGACATTTCCAATACAATTTGTAACTGTTTTAAATTAAATTATTATTAATAAACTAGTCCCTCATTGGCTCTTACAATAACATTAAATATGAAGTATAATATTGATAGCACTGTTGGGGCATCCTCCATCACAATCAAATGACACCTTTACAATAATCAACCATATATTACCATTAGCTGATGTAGTAATAAACATTAATTAACGGTTAATTAAAAGTTAACTAATGGTTTAGTAATAATTTACTAATGATGTACGTGTTTACTAATGGTGTTCATGTTAGCTAAAGTATTATTTAATAGGGTTAACCCTACTCCTATTTAATAATAATACCTTAGTTAATGTGAACACCATTAGTAAATGATTACTAGACCAATAGTTAACTGTTCGTTAACTGTGAGTTAATTGTTAGTTCTGCGTATTACTGTATTAACGAATGTTAATAAATAGTGAATTGTTGTACCCCTATTATAAAGTGTTACCTAAATATTGATTCCATGTTGTTGTTTTTTTGCTTTATCATCCCATTGGAATCGGTCATATAATAACAAATAACAAATCCCCTTTGAAGTATAACATTAATTGCAAAAACAATGATGTTAATACTCAACAGCAACAGTATTTTTAATAACAATAGTAATCATCGATTTCTTTTATAAAATACAAATAGAAGACGGAAATTTTGATTCATATAATTGTAATAATACTAAGAATATGGGCTATTACTATGATAATATTATCAATAGTCCGTTATAAAATAACACAAAACTTCACATTTCATATGAAGCAGAAAATATATTGTGAGTAACTTTTTGTTTCTGTTCTTTGTTAAATATCGGTTATCATTTGCTACAATAAATAAAGTACAGTTCATTTTAAATAAAGCTAATGAATAGAGACTTACATAGCCTTCGCTTAAGCAGGCACGTCAGTGGTGTAGGTTTTTGTCATTACATGTATCACAGTGTATACTGGGGCACACAGTGATATATCCTCGTACAAAAACCTCTCACTCTGACCGCTGATGTGGACTTGCGCAAAAACCTTCACTCTAATTCTCTATAGCGAACACATTCTTGTATTAGTCACTCGGGTAAATGGGTAAGTATACTTTTAGATTATTTTGTATGGGTTTCGTGAAGGCAGTAATCTATTGCGATAAATAATTTATGCATAGCAATGTTTACTATATGTTGCCTAGTTTTACGATGTGGCTTTATGGTTGTAGATGCAGTGTGGGATATGCAATATCTGTCATTGTCAATGTAGGCCTATTGTTTTATTTGTACTAAATTGTAGATATATTACATTGTAACCAATTATTATTCATTTTATGAGCTGTTAAAATACCCCACCAAAGAATAATCATTGAAGTCTCAATAAAGTTGAAAAAAGTATCAATCGATTTATACAGCACTCATAAAGCTATGTTTTCTTATGTTTAATATGAATCAATCATTTTCAATTATATTCAAACTATATATTGTTGTACAAGAGAACATGTTGACACCTCATTAACATGTTTACTATTGTGGCAGCAGACTTCAAGTCAACGTCCTCCACAGGAAATGTGTTCGCTCCACGTGTTTCCATCTTATGCTGCCGAGATCCAAGTTCCCCATCGACACATGTTGACTACCAGCACAAGAAAGAGTTATTGCTCGACCAAAGCCTAGAACCGTGGTGGAGTGGGGGAGGACATTCAGATCCTCACAAAGTGAGAATTAGCGCAGGAGCAATCAGGTAATAAGGGAGCCATAACAGGTGTGACACTGACAACACTACCTGGTGTGAATCCTACTTGGTGTGAAAACTCTATCTTGTGTTCTAGGACAATCTATTGGACGTCAAAAAAGTCTTACATGTCATTACTTTTTATTATTCTTCCTTTTTTCTATTATACAATCATCTGGTTCTTTGACCCATATGTCCATGGATGCGAAAAAAAAATAGGAAGTGAAGGTCATTGTACGTATGTGATGCCAGTCTTTACTATGGTACGATATCCCAACCATGTACAAATTCAACATTACCCCTTTCGCTTTTACAGCGCAGCCATCATTGACTTACGGCCCGGCCCCACCAAACGCGAGGCCTCGAGTGTGGCACTCGCCTCCCATTCACTTTGTATGGGACGGGTACTGGACGCGTGCTCGCGTGGGGCAAGGTATTGTGGGAAGGCTCGCGTGCGCGCGGGGAATCGCATTGGTTGAAAGGGGAGCGACAAAAGTTTAATTTCAGTTAACGTTATGCAAATGAGCGCGTCTTGCTGCACGCGTTGGTCCATGTGAATGGACAATCGACATTCAGCGAGTACTGGACCATTCGGACTCGTGGTGAATTTCATTTCCTGGTTTTAAGCACAAAGGGAAGGCATACAAGTTTAACTTCAGTTAACGTTATGCAAATGAGCACATCTTGCAGCGCGCGTTCGGCCATGCGATTGTGTATAATCGACATTTAGTACGGACAAGTGGTGAATTTCAGGGGCAGTGCCGCGCGTTGTCAAAAAGGGGACCACGCGTTTGGTAGGGCACCTTTCAATTCATAACATTGAAATTTTATACTTTCAAAACAAAGTCGTTTATTTGTTCTGAATTCACCTCTTTGAAATCCAAATATGGCATTTCAAGTTTTGCCATTTTGAAAACACATTTTGATGTCCACTTACTCAAATTCAAAAATTCAAGTTACATATAATCCAAATACGACATTCATTACTCATATTCAAGTGGTAAAAATACAGATCAGAAAATTAAATCGAAAAAAAATCATACTGAAGCAGCAAGGTATTCCAAGGACAGGCCTAAGCATTCGAGACTGAAAGCAATCCAACTGACTGCCAGCCTATCAGAGCGCAGTCTGTCAGTCATGTGGTGAAAGAACACTGATCTGTCCTATGTTGCTTCACCACATGACTGGCCTGTCCTTGGAATACCCTGCTACTTTGAAAAATTTTATGTGAATTATTGAACATTGAAAGAATAATTGAAATTGTGTTTTTGAAATGGTAAAACTTGAAATGCCATATTTGAATTTCAAAGAGGTGAATTCAAAATGAATAAATTCAACTGACCGTGTTTTCAAAGTATAATATTTAAAGGTTTTTATATTTCCATACACAAAATTAAATGGCTTTTAAATGTCAAAACACTACAGCAGTAGTAGATTGAGAGGCCACAACTGGCCTATAGTTAACAGGGGTGCAGCGTTTTATTTACGGATACAAATCACTATAATGTTTAAATTCTTCAACCGATTTCAATTAGTCTTATATTAAATATAAGACTATATATAAAAGTTATAAACGATTGAGTATAAACATAAAACATAAAATGAACATAAAATAATATGAGGCGTCCTTTCAATTCTGCCTTCAATCTGCCAAATATGGATTGTTTCCGCTGCTGGTTACAAAAAATCTCAAGCAATGGTGGTGCCCATAGAGTGAAATCTAAGGCCGAAAGGATTTGGCCAGTTTGTTAAGACCCCATGTTAATGTTTTAATGTAAAAAAACATGATTTTTGCTCAACTCACCCCCTCTCGCTGTGTCTCACGCGTTCCAAAATTGTGATGGCAAGCCATTTACATCCATTATATTACAAACTTACAAACAGATTGTTTAGCATCTTTCATAGCGGTTTCTTAGTTTTGTCCAACACATGTAAGTGCAAACGAACGGCCCTGGCTAGGTAATTTTCTGCAATTGTCCCACAAAGGAACAAATCAACAAGTTTTGATTCTGTGTTTACACACCACTAGGCATGCTCACAGACTTAGAGTCTGAGGCGCACAGTATTCTGAACGATTTAAGGCAGTATGATAGTTCTGAATGCAGAGCAACTTTTCGATAATAATTCCCTAACCCTAACATTCAAGAATTCTAACTGCTTGCCTCTCAGTCTCATTGCCCGTGAGCATGTGCAGTGGCTAGTGGATACAGAATGCATTGGCTCGATCCAATCAGTTAAAAAAAAACACCCCCTCCTTAACTTACCGTCATGACTTAATGACATTTTCAGAATTATCGCACCGCATAAAAAACTGCAACTTTGCCCAGAATTATAACTGGGCAACACCGTCTCTAATGGCTGGCCAACTGCCTAATTAAGGAAGTAACTTACACGTGATGGGGGTGAGTTCATCATTGAAATCATGGGTGATTTGCATCTGAACATATACAATGTTAACAATTAACCTGGGGTCTTAACAAACCCACTGTAAATGACCCTGATTATGGCCCAGCACTCTTCAATCATTTTTATTATTAAGGCTGGGGCTTTTATGTTGAAATAAGACTTTCAGGAAACGGAAAAAATAAAACAAGCTCTTTTTGGTAGACGGAAAAACAACGGTAGATCGTCAATTGTGTTTCTAAAACTTAAACTGTTGGCTATTTGTTAATTTAGCACCTGGCTGATAAGGGCACAATGTTTGTCATAATTTTGTTTCCTATGGTGTTTAATGTTTTAGTCATATTGTGGTCTTTTCTTATAGTTTTAATGAGTTTAATTTGATTGTGTTTAGGCGAGCAAGACCGCTATATTTGTTCAATTCAAGTCATTAAGAGGTTAATGTATTATTTTCGTTGTAGAATATTGTAAGGCAGTAGTACATTAAGCCTATTATCATAATGTGAATAGAATGTGAATACGTTTATTTTTGTTTGTTTTTCGTAGCTCTTACGTTGTTTTCAAGGTGTGTTCACTGATCTCAGGGAGCTACAGTATCGTCTGTTTGCTCAAAAATAAACACTTGTGAACCATTAGTCAGAGAGTCAGACCATCATTCAGCCGGGGATGCTACAGTAAGAGCTTCACCTCATCGGTTCCACCACGCTCCTGTCCAAGGACGACTGCGGAAGGACTCGATGTGATTGTCTAAGGTTGTGGCACTCACTCACAAAATGGAAGCATTGGACTTATAGACGGTAGAGACCAGGCAATGGAAGCCTGTAAGAACAGCGTAGAGGAGGAAATTTGCTGCTCTGGTCGCCTACGAAATTCCACAGAGAAGATGCTTTCGTTTCAGAGAGAGGAGGCTCACAAAAGGGAGAAAAGGCTAATTCACCTTTATGAACAATGGAAGACCCAGGCACGTAAGGCTAGAGAGCAATTAAAGTTGGACATTCCTGAGAGCCAGATCGCAGATCTTATAGACACATTAGAGAAAGGAAAGGACGATGTTACTAACATCTATGTGGATATTAGAGATCACCTCACTCCTTCCAGTGAAACAAGACGTATTGATGCCTGTGAGGCAGTGACAAATGACATTATTAGGATAGCTTATGAAAGGATAGCTGACATTGATGAAAATGTTGATAGTGGAGCAGTAAAGCAACATCTTCGTGAGCTGCTTAACAGAGATTACGCATTCTGTAGACCAACACAACAAACTCCTCTCTCCAGCTGTCACTCACGTTTCCACCGTTCGCTTCCTGCAACTAAGCTCTCCTGAGACTTCTCCTTGAGCAAGACTCTGTTGGGCACTATAACAAACAGACCAGATCAAGCTAAAATTAAAGAAACAAAGTTGTTCTCTGCATTTTGAAGGGCCTACTTTTGGTGTTACTACTGAAAGATCTTCTATAGGGATTTAACATGGGGGATATAAGAGTTGAACCTCACTGCCCAGGTATAGCTACTTACAACTCAACTACAATGAACTAGGTAGTGTTTACTAACTCTGAGTACATGGGGTGTAGTATTATGTATACAGGAAATATATATCTCTAGAGATGTTCAATGCTTTTTCCTGCCTGCCAACCTCTCAAAAGCCTTCGTCTCTTCTTAACTGCTGAGAAAGATTAAACAGCCTCTCTTTGCTATTTGAACTTTCACGAAAAAATGCAAAAACTACCAACTACATCAATTCTGTTTTTACCGGCTTTCTACTGTAACCATATAAATGTAGCTTGTAAATTAAAAAATATAGATATTTTAAGAAAAAATGAATTTCTCAATTCCATAACATTTAAATCACCAGTAATTCATTTATAGTACTGAAGACATCAAATGTTCAAGAAACATCTGTGTTGCATTGACTGATCAGAGAAAACCAGAGTGGAGCTAGGCTATATTTTTGTATGGCGTTGCTATTGATATGAACCACTGTGCTACTACTTTGACTACTGGGGAAAAGGAACAGTTGTGACAGTCTCTGATTCAGGTAATACACTTTTTTTATTACTTTAAACCTAAATAATGTTATGTGTATTTGGAACAAAGCGCACCTCTTAATTTTTAGTTTTTGTAAGAGGTGTAAGTTAGAATATTTCACTGTGACTACGGCTTTGACTACTGGGGGAAAGGGACCTTGGTCACTGTTACAGGAGGTAAGCACGCTTTAACTATCTTGTTTCTACGGCACTTTTTAATACATTTTATAGGAATTGCATTTGTTATGTGTATGGTTTTAAGATTTCATTATTTATTTGTATGCAGTCCTTATTTGTGTGATGCACTGTGACTGCACTTGAGTTGCGGGCACAATATAGTATACGTTGACTTTTGAAATACATCTTAAAAGTTAACAAAGGTATTATACGACTTTTATAAATTAATTAATGAAAAGTAATTCAACACTAGTCGCTAAGGGCAATTTTATAACTGTGCTTTACTTCGTTTGACTAATAGCCAAGGGTAACAATATAGGCTAATGTTTTCAAACAAGAATGCAAATCGGCTGTTTAAACTGTAAACTTCTACCTGAAAGTGTGTTGATACTAATATTAATTTTAACGATAAGGTAATCATAGTTTTAATAATGGTTCTGTTTTGATCATTTGCATTGAAAGACAATACTATTAGGCCTGCTTATTTAATTGGAGATCTTTAAATCATTAAAAGACAAATCATCAATAAATAATTACATTAAATAATGCCATATAAATACAAATGTATTTCCGTTTAGTAATAGTAGTAGAAATGTGTTATGTGGTAGGAGTTTGTTTTCTGCTGATTATCCAATAGCTTATCAACCTGATGCTATAATATGCCTGTATTTGTTTTCTTATGGGAAATCTAAAGTAAAATAATGTTAAATGCAATTCATTGTGTATTAATTACAAATATCGTGCTGTGTTTCTCTTTCCATGTGTGTTTCTCTCTCTGTGTCTCTCTCTCTCTGTCTCTTTGCTAGAGGCGAAAGCCCCAACTGTTTTCCCGCTGGTCCAGTGTGGCTCAGGGACGGGAGACATCACTCTTGGCTGCATGGCCACTGGCTTCACGCCGGCCTCACTCACGTTTAAATGGGCGTTGGGTGGAAGCGAACTGACAGACGGCGTCCAGTACCCGACCTCTAAGAAAGATAACCAGTATACAGGAATCAGCCAGATCCGCGTCAGGAGACAGGACTGGGACGCCCGGAAGCCTTTCACCTGCTCCGCCGTACACACTAGCGGAACTGTCAAGGCCGAGATCGTGAAACAAGGTAGGATTATGTGAATTCAAGTTGTAATTGTTTAATGGTTTCATATTCTATTGTCTGACAATTCTCATTTGTATGAGACCCCCAAAAAATAGTATGCTATTGCCGTTATGAAGATAAGTCGAGTTATTTAAATCTGCTACCATTGTTGTACATTATTGCAATACAGTTTATATTAATATGTCACATTCCCAGTTGGCTTAACCTTATAATAGCATACAATATATCAAGTGATGGACCAAGCCTTAGGCTGTACTATTGCTATACTGTTAAGCCTAGTATTAGGCCTATATAGCGTACGTGGTGTTGATTTGGAGTTAGACTATCAATGTCATTGTCAGGATTAAAATGTGTATCGCTGGAGGGCTGAGGCTACCGCTTGCCTTTCTGGATGAAATTGCTGGCGTGTTACAAGCTTGTTCCGCCTTTGCAACACAGACTGCATCGGTGCTTTGCTTATCCCGCGGTTGGTCCTTAACTCTACTTTGCTAGTACTATTACTTCCACCACTGCTGCTGCTACTACTACTACTTCACTAACCATTTTTACTTACATCATCTCCGCTATATTTTTCTTCCTTTCGTGTATTGTTTACTGCTCTCAAACAAGCTATATATGTTATGCTATGTTGACGTGTTATGTACAGTTGTTGAATCGGACATTCATAAGCAAGTCCAAGTCATTCGCTGGTTTGAGTCACTTAGAGTGACACACTTGTGTAGTTCATGTGGAATGACAATGTTTTGAGCACTTTCAGTCACTGAATACAAAATTGAACTCTGCATAAATGCATAGTTATTCTCCTCTGTATAGCCCACATATCGATCTTGTTATACTGTTTTACAGTGGTGGTTCATAAGTTGCCAGCTCTGAGTATCTTGATCTCTGAGACTCAAGGCAGCGACGTGGTTTCCTTCGGCTGCTTTGCCGCTGATTTTTCACCAAAGGATTACACGATCAAGTGGTTGAGAAACGGCGAGAAAATCGACCAGCCTCAAAGCAGCACTTCTTCTGCGAGTCAAACAAACGAGACGGGGACTTTCTACAATGCAGCAAGCTATATCCAGGTGGCGGAAAATCATTGGAAGGATGTTGGAGCTGTTATCACGTGTATGTTTGAAAGTAGTGTAGGGGATAAAACGGCTAATCTGACCTACACAGGATGTGACCGTGAGTAAATACAAATGCATTTCTTTTTTCAAATGAATGTTTTAGTTAACCATGTTGAGGGGACTTGATACTGATATGTTTTTCTCTTTCCAACAGAACCTGAAGCGTCAACGAAATTGGAAATCGATATCTTGCCGATTTCACTCGAGAACATGTATTTAAAAAGGAATGCTGATCTTGTTTGTGAAGTCCATGTGCAAAGTAGTGCTCCGGTGGAAGTGCATTGGTACAATGAAAGTGATGGCCTAGTTTTTCAAAGGGAAGATAAGAGGAATTCCAAAGGAAAATCACACACGTACATTTCCACAGCCCCGATAACGTACGACGAATGGAGCAAAGGAATGAATTGGTACTGTAAGGCTTCGATTAAAGATTCAATAGAGCCACCAACGTCCAAATACTTTAAAAGGAGTAACGGTGAGTACATGTTTTCAGATGATAAAACAAAACCACAAAACTGCCATATGATTTTGTATATTTTTCAGAATGAATCCATAGGCCTAAATAGTGGGCCTATGCATGGTTATCATAATGCATAAAGTAGTAAATAATTGCGGATAAAACAAGGCCTATATGTATTATTTATTCATGTAAACACTGATTTACTAAAATACTTGGGTAAAACTCTCTGTAATACATAACAGGCTAATTGTTCTCTCATGCTTGCAGGACAAAATAGAGTTCCTCCATCCGTTTATCTGCTCCCTCCAGTAGATGATTTAAGTTGCAAGAACATGACCCTGACTTGCTTTGTGAAAGACTTCTCCCCCGAGGACGTTTTGGTGCATTGGATGGTTGATGATTCGGAAATAGATGGAAATGTTTTATATTCACACAAAACAACAAACGTTATCGAAAACGATGGCTTGTTTTCAACTTATGGCCAACTTACCTTCAACTCTGACAGTTGGAAAGACGGCAGAGTGTTTAGATGCGAAGTCTACCACTTGTCTACGGATTCCCAAAACAAACCCATTGTCAAGTTAATTACGGAAAAAACGTCAGGCAATGTGAACATTATCAACATGAACATGAGTCCTTCTGCGTGCTTGGCCCAGTAGTTGTGTTGCTCTGTGTTGATCGTCCTGTTGACGTTTTCTGTGTGTGATGTAATGCTGCATGTTTGTCTTTTTAAAATGCCGATTCAAAATCAAAATAATAAAAAAAAAACATTGAACTTTATATCTTGTTAATGTTCGTTCCATGTAGCCTAAGTATGCACATTTTACTTATGAATGGATGCAATGTGATAATATACATAATATACATATAATATAAATTGATACACGACAAATGGCATGTAACAGATGAGTTAGGCATTACAGCCATCAGTTATTCCATGCTACTCCAAGGTGCTAGCGTCAGACATTCATGGAAGTTGAAAGTGAGCATTCGTTGGCATTTAGCAGGAACACCCATCCCTCTCAGAAAATTAAAACCCTCCACATTTTGCATTGTTCATATTCGTTTAGTTGTTAGTCATGTCTTGTTTCCATGTGCTTGTTTTGCCTCTACTGGGTCTTGCCCTAAAGAAGAAAATTCTTCACCCACTGTAGACTCTTCAAATCAATCCATCCCCCCCCCCCCCCCCCCCCCCCCCCCCCCCCCCCCAATGACTACAACACACTAGCCAAGCTCAACCACATTCTATAAGAGGTCTTTGAAGCAAGTCTGGGATCATTGTGATTGTTACTATTTGATTATATACAAGTAACTGATAACAAGGAATAGTATATTTAACTAAAACATGTCTACATGTCTACAAATTAATATTTCCTATTGGGGGACAATATACATGCTGGAAAATACAATTTGTTTGACCTTCTTGGTGTTAATACCGATTATGCCAGTGACAGAAGTTGAGTATCAAGCATTGATAGATGCTGGAATCTCATTTAATAATTCCTGGTGATATTGTGTGAAGGAATGTGAAATCATTAAGAGTATATTATGAAGTGGTGTTATTGTAACGCTCTCCTCTCTCCCAGAGGTTCTTCTCCTGACTGAAAGCCAATGGAGCAATGCTGCAGATGGAGAACAAGATAGCATGCAAAGCACAGCAAACACCTTCATCATCCTCTTCCTCATCACACTGGTCTACAGCATTGGAACCACTGCCATCAAGGTACCCAGAGGCTTCGAGCAGTAATTATTATTTTTAATAACACAAATTAATCTGGTACTTTCATGTCTCAGCTAATTTATCTCTAAATTATTGTACATTATGATTAACTATGTCATTGTCAATACTAATAGATTCTGGAAATTAAAATCACAAAAACCATGAAAACAACTAAATGGACACTGTTCTAACTTCCTTTAATACTAATCCTTCTTCTTTCATTTTCTTTTATTTCTTTTAGATCAGATGAAGGACATTTGATTCCCATTTCTTTCATCTATCATTAAAAACTATATGATGAAAGAGGACCTTAAAAAAGACTGTTTGCTCCTACAAAACAATTCAATCAACTAAATATCTTTTTCTAAAACTATGATATGTAGGTAACAGGGTTTGTATGTATCATTTAGCAATACTTTCAGAACAGTACTTGAAGTTTATTTGAGCTGTTCCACCTGCTGACCTAAAGAGATTCATGTAATTAATGAACTCAACTCCAGCACTCAACAGTCCATGTTTAAATCATACAGGTGGTGGTAAGTTACCTTACCACCCTGTCTTGCAACATAGTCGAGGTAGAGAGAAAAAAAAGATACTGAAAGTCATGTAAATCATTCTGAGATATTAAAATGTGAAGCATATTTCCCTTGCTGGCATATTTAGTCTTGCACCTGGTGACTTAAATGCACCTCTGAAGCTGCCAAGTTTCACTTCTGCTTTTCATGGGGCTATTTTTATGCCCGTGGTTTTGCTTCATGCTCCTGCCTGCTGCCTGCTCAGCCGTGTCCTGCTCTAACATGTGTGCAAACAGCGCTCCACCTCCTCCTCCAGCTAAGACTTGGTTACTTGTGAACTACGCCATCTAGCTTGAGATCAAGGATATGGAACACTTTGTAAATAGTTATCTTTTGGTTACATGTACACATCAAAATGGTGTATATTCAAATATTAAACTCTGAAAATGTAATTGATCTATTGGTGCTTCATTGGGCGGATGATAGAAAACTTAAAGTCTGTGCTGTGTCCCAGTGGAGCGGGTTATCCCTCCAAACATCACCCTCTACCCCATCTGGACCGGCCAGTCTGGGGCCTCGGCGCTGAGCCTGGTGTGCAGTCTTAGTGGATTCTATCCAGACAAGGCGAGCGTGGAGTGGTTACGGGACGGCCGTGTGCTAAAAACATCCCCAGTCCAGGACAAGCTGCAAAGTGTTGAGGGAGTGGAGAAAACATTCAGCCTCAACAGCCAGATTCAGCTGAACATTAAGGAGTGGAAAAAAGGCCCAACTGTTCAGTGCAAGTCAAGACATGGACATGGAAATGAGGAGACAAGAAGCATCAGTATCTGTGCAAGTAAGTAAAAGTACCTTGTTTCTCCAAGAGCATAGGTAACCATGCCTTTGCTTTCTTCATTACTTCTCGCAGCAAATATATACTGAAACTCTTGACCGATTTGCGTTCCTTATTAGGCCGCACAGGTTCCATTGGTATTGGATGTTTATGTGTGAAAACGATTCTTTTGTTTTTGCCAGTTTATTCATCCCCACCATCCATTCATCTGACAACTCCCAGCTTCCAGACGGTCGTCAAGGCAGGATCTGATGTCACAGCAGCATGTGTGGTACACACTGCGTTTGACGTCAAGGTGACCTGGCATCTGGATGGCAAAGCACTAACAAGAAACAACCAAGTGACCGAGGTTAAAGAGGACGCTTTAACCAGTAGCAACCTCACAGTCTCCTCCAGCCTGTGGAAGAAACTAAACTCCATCACATGTCGGGCAGAACATCACTGCTTCACTACTGTTGAAAAGAACATGAGTGTGGCAGGTAATGCACACATTTGATCTTGGAAAAACGAATGGCTTGTCACTGACCTTAATATTGTAACTTAACCTTATCGTTTATGTGTGGGTGTTTGTGTGTTTGTTGCCTAGGGCCTACATTGAGTTCTCCATCAGTACTGATTAGAAGATACTTCCCAGGCTTGACAGAAGAGAAGGCTTTTCTGGAGTGCGCCATCACAGAGCTCTCCTCCAGTGACCTCTACATAACCTTTCAGGCCAACGGGGTCGACATCTCTCAGAAAATGTACGTTGAGCTCCCAAAAGCCTCGGACCGCCATTCTATCATTAGACGATTCTCTGTCCCAACAAATCATTGGAACAAAGACAAGACATTCACCTGTACAGTGACGCAAGGCTTTTCCAAGCCCTGGCTCTCCAACTCCATTGGGAATATGTTCAGTAGGTGACCCCTTGACCTGTACTAGTTTTTATCATGATGATGTCACATTTCTTGTCATGAGTCTTTTCAGATAAAGCTGAGATGATTCTGTTGTGTGGATTTGTCTAGGTGACCCATCAGTGGAGCTCGTGGTAGCTCCTACTTTAAACTCTGGACCTCAGAAATTGTTTTGCAAAGGGTCGGGGTTCAGGCCTCAGGTCAAATGGCTGTCTGGATCTCAGCACCAACCTGCATCTAGTGAAGAAATCTGGAATAGGGCAGATGGACGAGTGGCTGTAAGCAGTCATCTCAGCATCCTACTGACGGAGTGGAAGACTGGGAAGGATTTTACCTGTCAAATCGCAGACAGTTCTATGCAGAAGGTTGTCAGTAAGACTATCAGCCTATGTTCAGGTAAAGTAGAAACTATTGGAAAGGAACATAGTTAAAAGAGGGACCTAAAACTAATTTGGGTTCCTTATTAGGCCGCACAGGTTCCATTGGTATTGGATGTTTATGTGTGATAACGATCTTTTTGTTCTTGCCAGTTTATTCATCCCCACCATCCATTCATCTGACAACTCCCAGCTTCCAGACGGTCGTCATGGCAGGATCTGATGTCACAGCAGCATGTGTGGTACACACTGCGTTTGACGTCAAGGTGACCTGGCATCTGGATGGCAAAGCACTAACAAGAAACAACCAAGTGACCGAGGTTAAAGAGGACGCTTTAACCAGTAGCAACCTCACAGTCTCCTCCAGCCTGTGGAAGAAACTAAACTCCATCACATGTCGGGCAGAACATCACTGCTTCACTACTGTTGAAAAGAACATGAGTGTGGCAGGTAATGCACACATTTGATCTTGGAAAAACGAATGGCTTGTCACTGACCTTAATATTGTAACTTAACCTTATCGTTTATGTGTGGGTGTTTGTGTGTTTGTTGCCTAGGGCCTACATTGAGTTCTCCATCAGTACTGATTAGAAGATACTTCCCAGGCTTGACAGAAGAGAAGGCTTTTCTGGAGTGCGCCATCACAGAGCTCTCCTCCAGTGACCTCTACATAACCTTTCAGGCCAACGGGGTCGACATCTCTGAGAAAATGTACGTTGAGCTCCCAAAAGCCTCGGACCGCCATTCTATCATTAGACGATTCTCTGTCCCAACAAATCATTGGAACAAAGACAAGACATTCACCTGTACAGTGACTCAAGGCTTTTCCAAGCCCTGGCTCTCCAACTCCATTGGGAATATGTTCAGTAGGTGACCCCTTGACCTGTACTAGTTTTAATCATGATGTCACATTTCTTGTCATGAGTCTTTTCAGATAAAGCTGAGATGATTCTGTTGTGTGGATTTGTCTAGGTGACCCATCAGTGGAGCTCGTGGTAGCTCCTACTTTAAACTCTGGACCTCAGAAATTGTTTTGCAAAGGGTCGGGCTTTAGGCCTCAGGTCAAATGGCTGTCTGGATCTCAGCACCAACCTGCATCTAGTGAAGAAATCTGGATGAGGGCAGATGGACGAGTGGCTGTAAGCAGTCATCTCAGCATCCTACTGACGGAGTGGAAGACTGGGAAGGATTTTACCTGTCAAATCGCAGACAAGTCTACGCAGAAGGTTGTCAGTAAGACTATCAGCCTATGTTCAGGTAAAGTAGAAACTATTGGAAAGGAACATAGTTAAAAGAGGGACCTAAAACTAATTTGGGTTCCTTATTAGGCCACACAGGTTCCATTGGTATTGGATGTTTATGTGTGATAACGATTTTTTTGTTCCTGCCAGTTTATTCATCCCCACCATCCATTCATCTGACAACTCCCAGCTTCCAGACGGTCGTCAAGGCAGGATCTGATGTCACAGCAGCATGTGTGGTACACACTGCGTTTGACGTCAAGGTGACCTGGCATCTGGATGGCAAAGCACTAACAAGAAACAACCAAGTGACCGAGGTTAAAGAGGACGCTTTAACCAGTAGCAACCTCACAGTCTCCTCCAGCCTGTGGAAGAAACTAAACTCCATCACATGTCGGGCAGAACATCACTGCTTCACTACTGTTGAAAAGAACATGAGTGTGGCAGGTAATGCACACATTTGATCTTGGAAAAACGAATGGCTTGTCACTGACCTTAATATTGTAACTTAACCTTATCGTTTATGTGTGGGTGTTTGTGTGTTTGTTGCCTAGGGCCTACATTGAGTTCTCCATCAGTACTGATTAGAAGATACTTCCCAGGCTTGACAGAAGAGAAGGCTTTTCTGGAGTGCGCCATCACAGAGCTCTCCTCCAGTGACCTCTACATAACCTTTCAGGCCAACGGGGTCGACATCTCTGAGAAAATGTACGTTGAGCTCCCAAAAGCCTCGGACCGCCATTCTATCATTAGACGATTCTCTGTCCCAACAAATCATTGGAACAAAGACAAGACATTCACCTGTACAGTGACTCAAG
This sequence comes from Lota lota, assembly GCA_026745465.1. NCBI lineage: Eukaryota > Metazoa > Chordata > Actinopteri > Gadiformes > Lotidae > Lota > Lota lota. The sequence goes on along the minus strand of JACYXH010000069.1, from coordinate 2,482,519 downwards.
GCTTTTCCAAGCCCTGGGTCTCCAACTCCATTGGGAATATGTTCAGTAGGTGACCCCTTGACCTGTACTAGTTTTAATCATGATGTTGTCACATTTCTTGTCATGAGTCTTTTCAGATAAAGCTGAGATGATTCTGTTGTGTGGATTTGTCTAGGTGACCCATCAGTGGAGCTCGTGGTAGCTCCTACTTTAAACTCTGGACCTCAGAAATTGTTTTGCAAAGGGTCGGGCTTCAGGCCTCAGGTCAAATGGCTGTCTGGATCTCAGCACCAACCTGCATCTAGTGAAGAAATCTGGATGAGGGCAGATGGACGAGTGGCTGTAAGCAGTCATCTCAGCATCCTACTGACGGAGTGGAAGACTGGGAAGGATTTTACCTGTCAAATCGCAGACAATTCTATGCAGAAGGTTGTCAGTAAGACTATCAGCCTATGTTCAGGTAAAGTAGAAACTATTGGAAAGGAACATAGTTAAAAGAGGGACCTAAAACTAATTTGGGTTCCTTATTAGGCCGCACAGGTTCCATTGGTATTGGATGTTTATGTGTGATAACGATTTTTTTGTTCCTGCCAGTTTATTCATCCCCTCCATCCATTCATCTGACAACTCCCAGCTTCCAGACGGTCGTCAAGGCAGGATCTGATGTCACAGCAGCATGTGTGGTACACACTGCGTTTGACGTCAAGGTGACCTGGCATCTGGATGGCAAAGCACTAACAAGAAACAACCAAGTGACCGAGGTTAAAGAGGACGCTTTAACCAGTAGCAACCTCACAGTCTCCTCCAGCCTGTGGAAGAAACTAAACTCCATCACATGTCGGGCAGAACATCACTGCTTCACTACTGTTGAAAAGAACATGAGTGTGGCAGGTAATGCACACATTTGATCTTGGAAAAACGAATGGCTTGTCACTGACCTTAATATTGTAACTTAACCTTATCGTTTATGTGTGGGTGTTTGTGTGTTTGTTGCCTAGGGCCTACATTGAGTTCTCCATCAGTACTGATTAGAAGATACTTCCCAGGCTTGACAGAAGAGAAGGCTTTTCTGGAGTGCGCCATCACAGAGCTCTCCTCCAGTGACCTCTACATAACCTTTCAGGCCAACGGGGTCGACATCTCTGAGAAAATGTACGTTGAGCTCCCAAAAGCCTCGGACCGCCATTCTATCATTAGACTATTCTCTGTCCCAACAAATCATTGGAACAAAGACAAGACATTCACCTGTACAGTGACTCAAGGCTTTTCCAAGCCCTGGCTCTCCAACTCCATTGGGAATATGTTCAGTAGGTGACCCCTTGACCTGTACTAGTTTTAATCATGATGATGTCACATTTCTTGTCATGAGTCTTTTCAGATAAAGCTGAGATAATTCTGTTGTGTGGATTTGTCTAGGTGACCCATCAGTGGAGCTCGTGGTAGCTCCTACTTTAAACTCTGGACCTCAGAAATTGTTTTGCAAAGGGTTGGGCTTCAGGCCTCAGGTCAAATGGCTGTCTGGATCTCAGCACCAACCTGCATCTAGTGAAGAAATCTGGATGAGGGCAGATGGACAAGTGGCTGTAAGCAGTCATCTCAGCATCCTACTGACGGAGTGGAAGACTGGGAAGGATTTTACCTGTCAAGTATCTGACAGTTTTGCACAGAAGGTTGTCAGTAAGAATATCAGCTTATGTTCAGGTAAAGTAAAAACACTTGTCAAGGAACATAGTTAAAAGACGAACCTACAACTATCCTTCTATGTAAGGTCCTCTATGCTGACTGAAAATGATGATCGATTTTGATTATATCATTGGTTGTTTTAGAGATATCCACAAAAAACATTTGCACTCCCTTCTTCAGTGACTCCAGCTTCATCGCAGGCAGTTGGTGTTTACATGAAGGGCCCACAGCTCCACGACCCGAGTAATAATGGCCATGTTGTCATCACCTGTACTTTGTTGGCTACAAATCTTGAAGATTTCTCCATCACCTGGAGAGTGGATGGGATCAATACTTTTCAGAAAGTACACACAGAGCGACTGGTGAGCCACAGCAATGGCACAGAGACAATGAGAAGCTTCCTGAACATATCAGCAGAGATTTGGCATGCCAACAAACAAATATCCTGCGAGGCACAGCACCCGTGTGCCAGACAGTGTCGCCAGGAACATATCAGCAAAAGCAAAGGTAGCATCACACACAAAAGCAAAGTCAAGCACTGGTTCTAGATTGAATACGTTTACATGTACATTCAATTACAATTTTTTTTCCTCATCTACTGTCCATCTTCTTACTTTAGACCCAAAGCTCCCATCTGTGGAGATAATACAGTCATCCGACTGGGAGAGGTTAGGTTCCAACACGGCCACGCTTCACTGTCTCGTCTCTGGATTCTTCCCATCAGACATCATGGTGGCCTGGGAGAAGGATGGTTTTGGGCTACCATCATCTGATTACATCATCAGCCCTGCATATAAATACCCTGGCAGCAGCACTTACTCCACCAGTAGCAGGCTAAATGTGTCCCTAACGGAATGGGACCAGGAGTCCACTTATACTTGTGTAGTGAAACATGAATCTTCTCAAGAGTTACTCAAAAGCAACATAGAGCCCGTTTTTGGTAAGCAGTGAATTATTACATGAAATACTTCACGCATGTCTTTTGTTTTTATATATTATGTAGTACTACAATTCTCTGTATTGTTTGGGGTAGAGTTAGAGTTTAAACTGGGTTAAATTTTCACATATTGGCAGTTTTTGGCATGAATATCACCTTCTGCACAAAGAATATTGATCACACTGAAATTCCTTAATGTGATGGACAACTGAAATCTGTAATTTACTTCTAATTATGCTCACCCTTATCAACGTGTGTATTAATCGTCAGAAAATTATCTTACATGAAATCAATTGCAATCTCACGTATGTTCAGTGTAATGATTCCTTCAAGCCGATTTAATGAATGGAGTATATTGTCCTTCTTGGCTACGTAGCCAAGCCAGTGACCAATTACCTAACACCCACATGACAGCGATGGTGCAGCCAAAGGTGTAGCTGAATGAATGTACGGCGTTTCAGACTTTGAGAAACTACAAACTACACGAAGCAGAAAGGAGGGGGCGGGGAGTTTATTAGCTGACTTTGATATGTACATATACTTTAACATTTTCCTTACAAAATATTCGGAATGCGTGTAGTGGGTACATCCCTCTGTGATGTTATGGTTATTTTACCTTTTCAGATCCGGTTCTCCATCACTTTAAAAACAATATCCTTGGTAAAACCGTATGCCGATGACGTCATCATATTCCGGTTATCCAGTTGCAGATTTCTGCTTTGACTCTTGTATATATTGATTCTTAAATGTTGCTAGTGTCAGTCACATTTTGTCATTCTCTTTCAGGCTCACTGTCCCATAGCCAGCCTTCAGCTGTGCTTCTGCAAGGTCAAAATAAGCTGGTGGGCCTGGCTTACGGATTCAGCCCTGCGTCCATCAATATCACCTGGCTTCTCGATGGCACCACACAGCTCCGGAGTTACAATACTAGTGAACCTCACAGAGGTCCAAAGGGGAAGTTCAGCATCCAAAGCCGACTCTCTCTTTCCCCCTACGAATGGCTACCTGGGCAGATCTACACCTGCAGGATTAACCATTTTAACGAAAACATTGCCCTGAACATGTCCAAACCAGGTTTGTACATGTCTTGCTATATCACTGGGGCATATAAATGGTATGGAATAAAGATGGCAGCCTCCTAGTATATAATAAAGGTGGTTCTTCACAGTCTGAATAGACTTGTGGGTGATTTTGATAATGGACCCACCAATGTTGCTCCATGAAATGTCTTGCTCGATTGAATTCTCTATGGATAAAATAGAAAGGTTTTTTCAGATGGGAATATCTGACACAATTACGATTTTTGGTAGGTCTATGTTGCCTTCCTCTGAACAAAATTTTAAACAACTTAATTGTGCTGTAGGGTTAGAACAATAAAATAATTGATTATTCTGTTAGTCACACGAACTGAGCGTACAGTTTAACATAGAATGTACTTAATTCAAAATCTGTTTTCCATACCTTTCCTAGAGATTCTTGAAGAAAATGTGTTATTTGACGAGAACAAACAGGTTTTTGTCCAAGATGTGGGGGAGGACAACTGGATTATGACCATTACCTTCCTCCTCCTCTTCTTCATCTCCCTCTTCTATGGCATCTTGGTTACGCTTATAAAGGTGAGAGAAAGAGATGTTGCTTACACAGAAATATGTTACTGTTTAATGAGATGGTTTTAAAAATGTACCTCAAATACTAAAAATATAAATACATTATTTGCGATGTTTCAGACAAAGTGACAAGGACCTCAAGAAACATCTAGTGGATCCTGTAATGTGAGGCGAAGGACGCAAAGGAAGCAACTATTTCCATTAGAGCAAAAAAGTAGAACTGATGTATGATGATAATATTATGACCCAAGTCAATAAAGAATATTATAATAAAATGTTGAAATAAAATAAAAATATATCAATGGTACATGGAAAAGTATAATTATTTGAATAGGATATAAACCATAAAGTGGAGTCAAGAGAGCCCATCAACAGCCTGGTTTGGTTTATTGAGTCAAGGCTATTGACATGTAGTTGACTGACAGAAATTACAGGGCAAAAAGCAGAGTATTACCAGAAAATATACAAAGATTCCCCCTGTGAAATTACTTGAATTATCAACATAAGTGTGACTAAAGAAATGCACAATTTCAATTTTGGCTAAAGGAAGATCTGCACGAAAATAACAAAAGAAGAGAGATTTCCCTGGCCAACCACGCATTGGGATTCCCGACTCTTCGTACCTTCCCCCAAATAGAATAGAAAGAAATGTATTGTCATTCTACAGAATAAAAACGAAATTAAGAACTAAGTCAATTATTAATTAAACTACCAAAACAAAGTAAACTAACCTATGTAAAAAAAATAAAACCACCCCTTAAATACATAACTATGATGATTAAAAAGCTCCTACTGTACCCCAGACATAACCATGACTATTGAAATACCGGAGGACTGAATAAAGAAATTGAAGTAGGTACTTAAGAATAAACCTGATTCACCGGTGTTGGCCCATATCTCAGTCTATATTTCTGTGAGTTACAATGCTGACAGCCAATGACAAACATATCTTGAGTTTCTTGAAGATGCTGCATGGATAATTTGCTCTTAACTTTAACTCCCCTCTAATTGTAGGCATCCCTGTCTCTTTGAGTCTTTTAGTAGCAGTAGTAACAGCTGTAGATATGGTGTATAGTAAAATGTTTGTAGTTTTGTGAATGGCATTCCATTTCTACATAAATGTGGACAGATTAATTAATTGGTTGATTGAAAATAGATTTGATTTTGGAGGATTTTGGAGGACCTAGATAAATACACTACACAGTGACGCAGCACAATATCACACGGCAAACCATCAGCATCAAGGGGTATAAAACAACCCCAACGGAAGAATAACCTATGGTGCTAAGTAAGTGGACACACTTCAGTATAGATAATCGTAATAAGGTGACATCTGAGGTGGGCTAGAAATGCGGGCTCTGACAAGATACACAATAGGCTGGCCACATCTGATGGACATAATACTCCCCAAAAGGGATTATAGATGTAACCACAATATTTCAAAAGCACAAATGACAGACATAACAATAGATTTCAATCCTGTTCTTGCGCGTGTGGAATTGTTATAAGCTTGGATCAGGGTAGGAGGTTTGCTATGCCAGCGAGGAAGGTCCCCTGGGTCCAGTGAATTGAGCAATCACAGAACCGTTTGGTTGAACCGTTCACAGACCCCATTTCCTTGCGGGAGGTAGGGTGTGGTGCGACTTTTCGTGCAGCCATACAACTCACAAAGCTGTCGCATCAAACTTGACTCAAAATTAGCGTGTGTGTGTGTGTGTGTGTGTGTGTGTGTGTGTGTGTGTGTGTGTGTGTGTGTGTGTGTGTGTGTGTGTGTGTGTGTGTGTGTGTGTGTGTGTGTGTGTGTGTGAGGGAGGGAGGGTACTGTCCATTTTGCTTCACTCTTATCTGTTAACCCTGACTCTGTGTCCGTTCTAAAGCTGTGGAAAGTAACTGTCTAGACTTTCCACGCCAGGGGCATGATCTTAAATTGCACAAACTGCTTATATGCTTTATGTATCTAAATAAACTTTGAATCTCTCCGAGTGAACACTGCTTTTGTGTCACATATATTCCAGGCCTATAGGCCTACATCAATCGCACACTGTAATTGGACACATGATGGCGTATTTTTTCGAGGATGCATTGGGCTCATATGTGGTCACATTAGGGCCATATCATATCAAAGCAAGGATAACAATTTCCACAGCGTCATTATTCTTAATTATTATTAATTTTATGTATGTCAGTATGATCATATTAATTTATTCATAACCCATGAAGATTGCGCCCCAACAAAAATCTTTACGGCTTTTTGATCGGGACTATACTAGGCTTTACGGTAAACGAAAATCAACATGTCAGCCTCCTTGTGGTTCACGAGTTTCTACTAGCGTTAGCTGGAACATTCTGGTGTGTTCAACTTTCATGTCTGGTTAGCTATAAGGGGGAGCCGACTGGTACACATTATATATAATACATTGACGGTACATCGATTTGTTCAACTCAATCTTAAAGGATACCCTAAAAGGTAAGATGGTAACATGGCGTTTGGACAGTTAAGGTAGTAACGTCTTGGATCACATATATTAACAGGATCAAATGATGGATATATGTAACATACATGCAATTATTTAAAAAAACATGTTCACATTCGTGAGTATAATACATTGACGGTACATCGATTTGTTCAACTCAATCTTAAAGGATACCCTAAAAGGTAAGATGGTAACATGGCGTTTGGACAGTTAAGGTAGTAGCGTCTTGGATCACATATGTTAACAGGATCAAATGATGGATATTTGTAACATACATGCAATTATTTAAAGAAACATGTTCACATTCGTAGTGGATAATATTTGGTTTCAGATTCTTTTTGCGTGACATTTTAGGATCCTGTTTATACTCAGATCGTCCCGCCACATGGTGACTGTTGTATTTATCGCATATTTCACAACCTTAATCTCACTTTTTACAGCAATGGCTGAAGGCGGGGACAACCGAAGACATCCCCACAACCTCCAAGGGGTCTTGCGGTTGGCTGTGGAGGCTGGTGCTGCGGGCGACGGACAAGCCCCTGCCGTGCCCATGTCAGAGGAGGTAAATAGAAACCACTCAGACGTCTGCATAGGCTGTGTGGTCAAACTGCCATTGTTTGAGTGCAGCTCTTTATTCGATACATTGTTAGGCCTGATCCTTGCAGTGGTTCCTTGTATTGGAAATACAGGGAAATCCTCTGGACATCTGGACTTTACATGGACGCTTGGTTGTAGGGTATAATGTATACGGTCAATCATGGATACTTTCGAAATTGTACCATATTCTGCCAATAATGTTTACATGTACTTTTTGGTTTTACATTTCTACTGCTCCTATTGTTTAGACATTTTAATATATATTACTGTCCTGTACTTTCTGCTGTGTCATCCTTATTTCCCGCCTGGGATTGTTAAAGTGCCTCTCTTTTTATACAGTAAACATACTCTAAACTCTCTCTCTCCTCAACCCCCTCCCCCCACCACCACACACACACAGAGGAAGGAGTGGTTGAGGGGTGCGCTGGCTGAGGTGTCCAAGGGACAGATGAATGAAGTGGAGCAGATGAAGCGTTGCTTGGCTGTCCTGCAGAAAGATGGAATGAAGGCGAAAGAGTGCGAGGGAGAGGAGGGGCAAAGGGATGAGGAGGAAGAGGATGAGAAGGACGAGAGGGAGACGGCCCTTGAGATTCTGTCTGAGTTTTGTGAGAATCTAGACAATGCCAGAGGTGAGTCGAAGAACGAAGAGCGACAACTGACGTGCCTTTTCACAGATGGTTGGAAACCAGATAGGCTTTGTTGAAGAGAAACCAAATAATACATTTGGATTGGGTTGGACATTTTCTAAATCTAGCTTACTAGGGCTGGTTTCTCCAATACCCTTGTGACCAAAATTAGGCAACAGTATAGCGTAGGGACTAGGTTGTTCCACTCCCAGCCGTAAGGTTACTGAGTTTGATCCCCGATATCAGCAGCCTGCCTTTAGGCATCCATGGACAAAGATGCCTAACCCCGTACCTGCTTCTTAATGACATGTATTTGAATTTGCTCTTAATGCACATTGGATAAAAGCTGAATAGCTAGAAAATAATAACAAAAGTGCACATGTTGGTCCTGCGTAATCCTACTCCTCATGTCATGTGTTCCACAGACCTGATGGTCCTCGGGGGCCTTCAACTGTGCGTCTCCCAGTGTATGGGTCATGTGCAGAGCGGCGTGAGGTGGCGCGCTGCCCAGCTGCTTGCGTCCTGCGCCCAGAACATGCCGGAGGTTCAGTTGCACCTGCTTGCCATTGACGCCCTCCCGAAGCTGCTCCAGCTGACCGACTCAGACCCCCATCCCACGGTCCGAGTGAAAGCCCTCTACGCCGTTTCATGTAAGAACACAGACCCCGTTGCTGCCATTCACCACCGTTTGTTCGGTGCTGCCGCTGCCGCTACAAAGGGTCAATTGGTAGCATATCTGGCTAATTGAATAGCATCGGCTAACTTTGGAAGTCAAATTGATTGCGTACCAGTTATGTTATTGTGAATGTAAGTATCAGGTGTCCATACATCATCTGATTGTCTCCGCATACACCAGTGGTAATATAACTTTGCCACTGGTGAATGAATGAATAGAAAACAACGCACATGTAAATTGTAATGGTCAGCCTGGAGTGGCCCAGATGAGTATGAAATTGAATAACGTATGTATGAATGTGTGAACTGTATGACGAACCATGAAGGAGGTCTTGCCCTACATCTATAGCATGGTAACTTTCTTTACTTACACCGCCCCCCCACCCACCCCACACCAGGTCTGGTCAGAGAGCAGGAGGCGGGGCTCCAGTCGTTTGCCTCTCAGGACGGCTTCTCTGTGCTGATGCGAGGCATGCAGTCTGAAGACGAGAGGCTGAGGACCAAGTCTGCCTTCCTGCTGCTCAACCTGCTGTCGGCTCACCCAGAACACAAAGGTAGGAGCCGACATGCCCCAGGGGACCCGTTTAACCAACGCACGGCCCGATGCTCCTCAGCTTTTACACTGGGGCACCCACCTAGCGCCCCTAACCAGAAAGACTGACTGTGGCAGTTGAACGGTGTAGAACTACACAAAGGCCTAACATAAGCAGTGTCGAGGATTCTGTTTGACACTGGTTGCAGTGATACTTTTTATTTTTTTAATGATTTTCCCTAGCCCTGTGGAGTTATTTCAGAACAATTGGGTAAAACAGCAGGTAAAAGTAGTGGATAGGGGGGTTGTAAATTTGGTTGTGGTTGTTAGTAAAGCTCCCTTCCTGCTCTCCTCTAGGTACAGTTCTGTCCATGGGCATGGCCGAACAGCTGGTGTCCGTGCTCCGGTTGCCACATTCCTCTTTCCACGAACACGTGCTCGGGGCCCTCTGCTGGTGAGAAACGAGCTTCGTACATAATCTCGCAGACTATTAGACTATTCGGGCTGTGCTGATACTGTGTGTTCTAAGAAACATACTGGTAGTTTCTTTCTTAACACATACAAGTATTTTGTCTCAATACAATTTTATTTTATTTGTATACCCCTTACAGTCTCAAAGGGCTTAAGAGGCCATATATTTATGACACCCCCCTAACTCTAGCCCACCAGGGGGCAAAAAAAACCCTCAGTTAATTAGCATTGAAGAAATCTTGAGAAGGAACGCAGAGTGGGGGATCCCTCTTTCCAAAGATGGTAAGGAGTGCAATGGGTGCCATCATTGACATACATAGTAGTAATGCAAGCAAACATTTTAAAATCGTTTTAGTTTAAAAATGTATATTGTCTATGGTGATGGGGTGCTGGCCAGTGAGCAGGCTGGTAGCCGTCAGCGGAGTCCTGGCATCCAGTCACAGTCAACGCAACACACTAAAACAGACTTATGGTAAGATGGGGCAGGGTGGATAGGAAACATATTGGCAAGCAGTGCCAATCGAATGCCTATCAGCAGCAGCAATCCCGGCAGCATCAATTTATATGTATCGATCTAAAGCTTCTGTTTTTGAATTGAATGTATAGAAGTGATATTGGAACAAACCTGATCTGTATATTGAAATAAGTTATCCTGCCTAACCAGGATAACATGGCATTAAGACTACCAGGGTTAGGGGTTCGATTGCTAACAATGTATCCAGCTGGGTTTATCTTTATGGGTATTGTAAGACCCTTTGCATAAGCGTCCACCAAATGGCATGTGTTTATCTGAGGGTTGTTGGATAATGCTGCTCCTTTGTGTTTCCAGTCTGGTGGAGGACTGTCCCCAGGGGCTGAAGGACTGCAGGAGCTCCTCTCTGGGTCTGGAGGAGCTACTCAAGCACAGAGCCAAAGACCTCCAGGGAAGAGAAGAGTGCCAGGTATTCCTCTACTACCGGTCAACCCCTGTCAAATTTATTTTTAGCTGGTTATTGAGCAGACTTGCAGTGAAGATGTTGCTCAAGGGTAGACTGCGAACATTGGGGATAGAACCCAGTGCCTTTCGTCTGGGAGGCGAAGATCCTGGAGACACCTGAATAACTTGTTGTGTACAGTATCCTAAATCACTCTTTACCTTCTAGAGATCATCTGTGAATAGGGTGGTAAGTCCTGTTTGATTTCTGAATGTGTTGAAGTGGACCCACATGACGATGAGTACATTGGAAATAAGTCAATAGTGTGAGTCTCGAGTGCCTATTTTTTCCTTTGACTACAGGAAGAACTGGATTTCTGCAAGCGATTACAGGCCACATGTTTCCAAGGGCAACAGACTGATGACAGTGGAATGGATCGCTGACACCTCATTGGCTTGTCGGTCCGGCCAAAGAGTTCCCACGTCCGCTAGTTACAAAGACGAGAGAGACGCACAACGGATGGCCCAAAGACTCATTCAAGTTTTCCTCCTCTGTGGATGCCTTTATGGACTGCTAATGAGGGTGGCTTGTGTCTTTGACGTTTGTGTAAACCTACTGAGCTTTGGATGCAGTCTGTGCTCAGTTTGGCCCTTTGCTTTGAAAATGCAGAGTCCAATGTCTGTTGATGTAGAATCAGACATTTAAAGTAACTTTTGGTTTCCAGTTTCTTGATATTTTGCCTATGTTCAGTTTATGTCAACATATTAGTTCACATAAGTCACTCATAACATGTTATCAGGTAACAAGTAAATGCAATGAGTAAAGTTCACAAATGACAAGTTATGTTTATGTTTAAATAAACAAATACAATTTTATGCAAACCCATAACGTTACAATGCTGTATAATTAAATTGACAGTGGTTAACATATCCATTCTAAAATACAATTTAATCTAAAAGGAAGCTTCGTAGTGTTTTGACTTCTATTTCACCTTTCTATTCCCCGCTTGATCGTTCACTACCAGCCAATGAAGGTAAATGCTTGCGTTTGACCACCACTCCCATTTGAAGTACCGACGATCTATGAAGCTTTACGTCCAACTCTTCATCCTGCTCCTCTGCCGCCGCATTGCCCATCGCCAACACGGCACCTATGGTGACGTATATCTCTGCCAGCTAATACGTAACCATGACAACCGCGTGGCCTTGTTCCAACGGTGCGATTGCCATGGAATACTTGTAGCGCCAGCACGCTGTTGGAGACCAGGATGGACGTGCTACCCAATGTGGTCCTGACCGGTTCTGATCGCTATAGGTTTGCCACGTAGACGCCCACGCCAGGGGTTAAGGAGCGCTGAGTCGGGGCGTTCGGGTGGAACGGATAGATGTAGACGTAGAAAGCAGCTCCCAGACAGTTGACAATCAGGTACAGAGGGAAGTGCATGGCGTGATGAGGGCTGACACAGCACGTAGGGGGCGGTGAGGAAGGCCAGTGAGAACAGATGTGCCACGGCGAACGCACCCATCCCTGAAACGAACGGAACGAGGAGGACATGAAACACAAATCATTTCAAATAAGACCAAATCCTGTAGTAAACTGATAGGGATATAATTCCTATCAACCTGTCAACAGTCCCCTTAATATAGGTTGCTTGAAATCGTGAATGATTTAACTTAGCTGTGCATGATTCGATACATATGCCGAACTTTGTTCTTATGTATTTTTCGTTTGTGCCTTTGTTTACATAACAATGTTAATGACAGTACATAGGTTCTATCGCTACCGTTCACTTTAATTGAAAAGTGGCATGCACATCCAAACTGTAGTGCCGGTGTGATGCACATACGTGAACATATAGATTGAAAAACACCTGCACTCAACAGCTTACAATGCAACACATTTTTATTCGTTGTCACATTTTAGTACTAGACTGTGTCTGGATGGTCTCAGGAGGCTAGTGATAGAGGGAGATGGCAGCAACATTAGTCCCGGGCATCATGGTTTGTGGCTTGCACTGCAAGATACTCATGGGATAATTTAAGATTAAAAAGGTAAATGATTGGAACTGGAATGCCTGATTTTCCTCATCAAACAGACACACACACGTATTGAGGAGGTTATAATACATTTATATGGAAGGTTGAAAGTAGTCTATAAATGCCATGTTTTGCTGTTGTGTCTGTCGCAGTTTGGTGCTCATCTCCATTATTTAAATCTTCTCAAAGTCAGGGCCTGACGACCTGATGGGGAAAGCAGCTCTTTAACCTTTTGAATTTGGCCCCACGGTCATCGTGCTCCAGTGTTTTGCTGTTCCTCTCAACTTGATGGTTTCCTTCACTATAGGGATCTGTCCGTCTTACCTGGAATCGTGAAGGGGCTACCTGGTTTCACTTTATAATTACGTACGCACTTTGACCAAACATGACACATCAGATCAAGGGCAATATGGAGGAGATCTGTGCAGATTGCAACGTTAATAATTAAGTGAGGTCATACATTTCAACTAAAGCACATTATCCCAAGAAGTTGAATTTATTAAGTTTTGTTTCATAACAACCCAGGCACTGTAAAAAGGTCTTAAAGATTGGTTTACAGATCCAGTGCCAATACAAATTAATCTAGAACGTGTTTACTATTGTTTCATATAGTCAGTCTTGAAATCATAGCAATCTGATCACATTGAAGGTTTTAAAAAGCAAATGTGTTTGTTTGACATAAGACGGCAGACGTCTGGTGAAAAAAACAACTTGTGATGGAGTGGCCTAGATTTCCTTAATTGGAAACGAAGGCCAGAAAAGCACTATGGCTCAGTGATTTTTTTTTAATATATATATATATATATATATATTTCGACATCTCTATCAAGGACAGGAATAAACACAGGAATGAATACAGGAATAAACATTTCCTTTTAAAGTCTTTTGATTTGTAATCCACTTTTCCCTGATGACGTGTTTTGAACCACAACCATACAAAGGTGAACATCCGGACTGTCTCAAACACCAGACTAAGACCTCTTCCATTTTGAAAAGTCATCCTGGTCCTCCACCGCCAACACGTCACCCATGGCGATCAGCATCTGCGCCAGGTAATACGTAACCATGACGACCGCGTGGCCGTGTTCCATCGCCGCGCACACCTTGAACATCTGTAGCGCCAGCACGCTGTCGGAGACCAGGAAGGACACACTCCCTAATATGGACACAACCTGGCCGGTTCTGAGCGATAGGTTTGCCATGAGGGTGAGCAAACCCACGTAGACGCCCACGCCGGGGGTTAGGAGTGCCGAGTCGGGGGCTTTCTGTAAAAACGGGTAGATGTAGACGTAGAAGGCAGCTCCCAGACCAAACACGACGATGTAGAGGAGGACGCTTAGTGAGGAAGAGCGGCGACGCGGCACGTAGCGGGCGGTGAGGAAGGCCAGTGAGAACAGAAGATGTGCCGCGGCGAACGCACCCATCCCTGAAACAAACGGACAGAGGACATGTTGTGACCAAATAAATTGTGTCAAGTTAGCCATACTGACCCAATTAAACCCAAAAGTAAACAAAAGGTCTGCTTGGAGAACTTGGTTCCGGAATATAGGTTAATTGAATGGGATCAGCCTACATTTAATCTGTAACGTTAAAAAAAAGATAGTTTTGTAATATTCCAGCTACAGCTTATACATTATGATAAATTATCTGCCATATTAGGGTTGTCCTAAATTTAAAAGAAAGTTTCTGAAGCACTCAAAATTGCTCTCTTTCAAAGCTATTAACATATAGAAATTAAAGATACTGCATGCATGTCTACAATTACATTATTCAGTCTTTCTTTCAAATCTTAGTAGAATAACAAACGTTTTACTAAATTGGCACCGAATATAGCACTAGTCTTAGAATCGAAATACTCTTTTATTGATTCCACTGTTATCTCGGATCCAGCAGTTCTACTATGATATAGCAGAACTTCTGGGGGGAGAAAGCACAGAGCCTGGGCCGGAAACCAATAAGTGCAAGGGGTGGAGTTACGCTTTGTTTCCACTTTCAAATTTCTATAGTGGTCAGTCTACACTGTGTAAGTTTGACATTCTTTTTACAGTTTAATACTGCTGGTTGAGTTTGTGAAAGCAATGACGCGCTTACAGATCCCCACCTACAGCAACGTGATTGGTCGAAACAAAGAAAAAAGCCCCGGTTCACCCAGATCAGAGCTCGTCTCCCACCAGACTTTAGATATTAATCGAATGTCTGATTTGTGAGACATAGCTTATATCTATTAACCTAACCTATTTCTCTGTTTTGTCTTTTCTTATCATCATCATCTCAGTATTGTCTTTGTCATTATTTGTCAACGCAACAGGGTGAATGAAACATCTTAAAAAGGACCAAAAAAACCCTCCAGCATTGGACCTTGTCCCTATCACTATCTCCCCACAGCGCCTCTACTGCCGCCCTGCATCTCCGCCATCGAGGTTTGATCTCTTAGCCTCGTGAGGCCTTCCTGATCTCGCCAGTTCACATTCTGTTCCTCTCTGCAGACCAGTCTGGCCTCGACCCATAAAGCTCCTCCCAAAAATTACAAAATGAAAGGACCAATCAGCACTCGGGGGAGGGAGTTTCAGGTCATGACGAGGCAAGGAGCATGGCCAAACTGAGATCATTACGAGGCGACAACTTGAATATCTGGTTGGCCTCACACGGCTAATGATCTCCGCACGCCGGCCCTCTCTCACCGTGGATGAAGAGCTCTGGCCACACGAGGCAGCAGTCCCCCACGGCCGACAGCAGCAGGCCCCCGGCCACGCCCACCAGGCTCTTCCACCCGTTCCAGCCCAGCACCACGGCAGCCAATAGGACCACAGGCGCCGCTTTGAACCCCGCGATGATGATGGAGGGGGGAGAGGAGTCATGGGCCCACAGGAAGAGGTAGGCGGCTGACGCCAAGAAGAACGGCGAGAGCGATAACAACAGAGCACAGGACTGGAGAGGAGGGAGGAGGAGAAGGGAGAGAAAGAGGGGGTTAACGAGAGATAGGGACCGCATAAATGACTGGCATCATGGTTTGTGGCGTTCAGGAGACAGAATTATGTGTGAAAATGTTTTCATGATAAAACAATTTTTATTATTAAAATAAGAATGCCTCATCTTGCCATCATCGTTGCACAAGCACACATCTTAATGTATGCTTCGGGTTATGCGTAAGGCTGAGGCGGGTTGAAAGTTGTCTCACCATGTTTCGCCGCTGTCTCCGGTCGTAGGCGTGCGTCTCAAGGATGTCCATCTTCTCAAGCTGCTATTTAATGTCTAACTTGGCCCCACCGTCGTTGTGCTACGGTCTTGTTACAATGAGGACCACTGTGCTGAACTTAATCAGTAATACGTACTCGTTGTTTGACTGCTGTCCCTCTCTGTCCCTCCTCTCTCTCCTGTCGCCTGATACAGTTGTAGACTTCGGACCGACCAATCCACTGGGGGGTCCGTCCGCCAGGCCAATGGATCTTCACTGGGCTCCATGGGTTCTCAGTTTTCACTTCCCAATCTGTGCACTTTGACCACTGCAGCCGTGACATCACCGCACCAAGATCGAAGTTTACCTGAGCAGATAGCAAAGCTAATTGTGTGTGTGTATGTGTAATTGTCTGTGTGTGTGTGTGTGTGTGTGTGTTTGTGTGAAACACAAACCTAGACATACAATTGTGTATATAAAGCTTTGCCTATACTTCTGGAAGTTCAATGAAGAGGGGATTGTATGTGTATATATATATATATATATATACACGTCTTTATTTAGTGTTTGTTACTGGACTATTAACAGATTAGGGACACACATTTACACATTTAGAACAATTATTTGCAATGCATTTAAAAGATGAGACAATTCATGTTATGTACAAGCCAGATCACAGCTCACCATCTCTGAAGGGAATGATATGAACACTTGTCTAAGGTCCTTGCTGTGTTGGATTCATCCTCCAAAGTCGTGCAGGTCACAAAGCAATATATGTCAGTTCTTTCTTGATGGCACATATGCACACACAAGCACAACAGGTACACATGCAATCCTTATTATAACGGGAATACACTGGGACACAGAAACAGTTTAATATTGATGGACACAGGAATCCATTGCGACCAGAGTTGTAACAATGTTGCAATGCATCATGTTTGTTAACTTTACGTTTCCTTAGTTGAACTTTGAACGGTGCACACCCAACTTCTCTGAGTGAGGGCATTAGTTGTACAGTGGCGGATAGAGAAGTTGAGAGAGACGACGCTTCGATCTGCCGAATCTACCTGTGAGTGAAGCCATAAATGAGTGATATAGAGGGTTGTGTCTTGAACATCGTGCGACTAGATGATATGAAGTGAAGGTTAAAGTTTAAAGATCAAAGGACTGGTACATTAAGGCTGATACGCATACAAGTATTGTGGTGCACAATTGGCTGATTAGAGGCTAGCTGGCTAAATGTATGTTTACGTAGCTGTGTTTGTGTCTGCGTTTGGATTTAGCACAAAACTGAAAGTAGCGTGTTGATTAGGGTGCAGTTGACTAGAAACCGGTCTACACGTGTCTGCTGTAGCTTTAAATGGTTTTTTTTTTTGTGCTTTTTGAATGAAAATAGATTCACGTGTTGGTATTGAGTGTAAACATTGCATGTTTCGATTGTCAAAGTTCTGTTCTCTGATTGGCCTGTTTCTTTTGTTTTTCGTCAAGTGAAGGGAATGGCTACCAGCTCTTCTACGCTGAGGATAGGAGTGGTGGGATATGGACATTTAGGTTTGCACACACACCTGCATGACCTACCCTGTCCATCTTTCCACTTCATGTTATCCAGTTCATGCATTGCATCAAATGAGTCATCGATTATTTGCGTGTGTGTGTGTGTGTGTGTGTGTGTGTGTGTGTGTGTGTGTGTGTGTGTGTGTGTGTGTGTGTGTGTGTGTGTGTGTGTGTGTGTGTGTGTGTGTGTGTGTGTGTGTGTGTGTTTTGCAGGGCAGCACTTAGTGGAGAGGATCATAAAAGATGGAGCTGGCCTAGGTCTTACTCTGGCGTTTGTTTGGAATAGAAACCCTCACAAGCTAAAGGGATTGATTCCCGACCACCTAATACTTGAAGACCTATCCGCTTTTAAAACCAGGTATAGCCACACACATCCACTCACTCACCAAATAAATAATAATGCACAAATGCTATTAAAACATACAAATAGCATCCAACTACTCATAGCATTCAAACAAAAAGGCATCAGAATGTATAATGTCGACACTTTGCCGTATGCGACGTCTAACAAGGTGTGCTTTCACAGGGAATGTGAGGTGATCGTAGAGGTTTGCCATCCTCTGATCGTCAAGGACTTTGGTCTTCAGTTTCTCTCTCACGCTCACTTCCTGGTGAGTTTTGCCCCACTTCTTGTTGGACTTTGTGTGAATGAATACATATCTATATTCTTGTGTTGGACATGTTGAAAGTACATTTACATTGAGACATTTGGAAGAGTTTTATCCAAAGTGACTCTGATGAACTACAAATATTCAGAAGAAAAAGGGAAAATTGGACTGAGTGCACAGTAGCTGTAGGAACCATCATTTAATAGAACAAGCAATCCAACTACAGTGTTAGTACAGTGATTAGAGGTCAAAATTACAGGATTTTGTATTTGGTCATTTAGCACATTTTGTTAGTGACTGGCAGCATCAATAACCTAACTTACTAACTTATTACACCCAAGCCTCTGGGCCACCCAGGGTTTATATTGGCAATTAAAAAATGGCAAATGTATTGCCAACTAGGTTTACCCATACAAGGAGTTTGTCTTGGTAGGCTGGTGCAAAGAAATACATCTAAATGCAATTCAAAATACATGCAACCTTTTTAATTACTTAATCATTCATTTGTATTAGGTAGGCTCTCCCTCTGCACTATGTGACCCCCAGCTGAACCAGCAGCTCCGGCATGCGGCCAGTCTCCACGGCAACACGCTCTACATCCCCAGTGGTGCGTTGTGGGGAGGCCAGGACATCCAGAGGCTTAACGACAGCGGGGCACTCACAGTAATGACACACTTTTACCCAAAGTGACCTACAGGCAATTCAGATACTACGTCATTAAGGGTTAGGTAGGGGGTTAAGTATATTGCTCAAAGATGCCTACAAGCAGACTGCAGACCTTGGGGACACTAAACCCTAACCACTAGACTATCCTCCTCCACCTATGCATATGATTCCACAGGGTGTGTTCGTAAGGATGTCCAAACACCCCTCCTGCTTCAGGCTCACAGAGGACACACTCTCTGATTGGACTGAGGGCGAAGGGAGGCGGGTCTTATTCAGTGGCTCTGTGGCCGAGCTGTGCCCGCTGGCCCCCAACAACGTGAACACCATGGCAGCGGTAGCTGTGGCAGCAGGAACCCTGGGCTTTTCTGGGGTTCTTGGGGAGATCGTGTCGGATACAGCGTGAGTCTTCACCCACACAAAACATTATTGATACAACACAGAATACATAGCGCTGTTTATCCGCATGATTTTTATATATGTTGAATTTCATGATTGAACCATCAGCTTTGTTCACAAACAGCCACTGCAGAGCTGTGTTTTTGTTTTTTTACCAAGTGTCTGGCCTTTGAAAATGATGCAGTGTCATACTACAAACACTTTCAAATGAGTCTTAAAAAAAGTTAGTAAAGTTTCAGTAAATTGCAGTAGCACAGCTCATATCAGTGGTAAAGATATAAAATGGTATTCATGAGTTGGTCTATTTAATGTTATGATGAGAATATCAGTATACCGAACTAGGACACAACATACAACTGTATTATTTATTTCATGAATAAATCTTATTTATTTCAGTAATACAATTCCATCAATTCCTCAAGTGGCTTTTAATGATGCATTTATGAGTTAAAATATGTGAAAAGAGAAATTTAGCTGGATTTTAAGACGTGTTGTTCACATCAGCAGTTGACATCGCCCTTACTATCCACACCATGTACCATTTTCATTAGCCAAAAGAAATAGATTATTGTAAAATTAAACAATTTGCAATAAAGTACAGTTCCAAAATCGAAATCTCACTCCTGTCCTGTGGTGTGTGGGCCAGGCTGAGGGACTACCACGTAGTGGAGGTGGAGGTGAGCGGAGCCCATGGCTTCTCAGTCCACACGGTGAGGAGGAACCCTGCCCAGCTGGGAGCCGTGACGGGCAGCGCCACCTACAGCTCCTTCTGGCACAGTCTACTGGGTGAGCTGCACCCACTGGGGACCCTTCTCTTACCAGCAGCGGTCAGCGATGGTGTCACTGCTTGTTTTTATGACTGTTGATGACCGTGTTTAGGCGATAAGATGAGGAAAGATGTTCTTTATTTGTCCCAGTTGGGAAATTTGAACTGAAGAACAGTAGTAAAAATAGGGTAGACAATATGGAGAAACCAGCCAGAGTAAGCTAGATTTTGAAAGTATCCAACTGAAAACCTCCCATCCCTCCCTTACAGGTAAGCCATCCAACCATTTCATTCAGGCCAAATTAAACTATTGGACAGTCTTATTACAGGCCTACAGCAGCCACAGAGATACAATTTATCTCCTTTTTTTGTCAGAGCAATTGATTTATTGACTGCTGACGGGATCTAAAGAGAATTTCAAGAATCTAAACTAATAAAGTAAATCTAATGTCGCTCTACTGTGTAGCTACACATTAAGATAGGATATGGGTATATAAGAAAAAAAACACAGACCCATTCACCCATATATTAGTCAGATTTACATTTCTGTATTACAAATGTGCTTAAACAGTTAAAGTTGGGAGTGAGTCTTCGGCTGTCTGAAAACTAGCCTGGTTTGTCCATCATGACCAACATTTGCTTGTCTTCTCCTAAATCATCTCTACACCCTCTCCAGTTTGTAAAGGGCACGGTGGGCGAGTGCACTTGTGCTGATGGCTGTCTTCACCCTCAGATGGAGGGATCAAAAGTTGCGGACAAAAGGAACATTTCCACCCAAGTATCTGCTACCACATTCATTCCACACTTTCCACGATAATCATATGCACACATCAATGAAATCCTAGATCCTCTGTATTATGCTTGGAACTCGGAAGTGGGATATTGAAGCCAGCTAGCAAACCTGAATCTCGTCATTAAAAACACATTTCTAAACAAAAGGAGAAGAGATCGTTGTTGTTTGTAGTAAACATATAGTGTACATATAGACTTTATTTTATTTCAACAAAAGACAACATTAACAGAGTGCATATGCTGCTGGGTAAAACAGTTTTTTTCCTAAATTTACGTCCAATAACGGACAATAACACATACTTAAAAACGTACCACAGCGTCCCTTCAGCCATGGCTGTTAAGATACAGTCCATTCCAAACCATCTTTTTACATACGTGTGCAATCCATTTTAGACCCGTCACATACAGACCACTGTATAACCTGCGCCAAGGAACGCCCCTCGTCGTTCCTTCACCCTTAATAAATACTGACTGGCCAGCCTACTGGCTATATAGTCACCCGCTCAGATGGACATGAGTGTGGTCATCACAAGGCTCTGTTACCATAAGGCTAAAAACTAAACAAACACACAGTGCTGAGATCTTAATGTAGAAGAGATTCATACAGCATGGGGTTCTGAGGCAGTACGTGATAGTGAGTTGTGGTGTGTGTGTGTGTGTGTGTGTGTGTGTGTGTGTGTGTGTGTGTGTGTGTGTGTGTGTGTGTGTGTGTGTGTGTGTGTGTGTGTGTGTGTGTGTGTGTGTGTGTGTGTGTGTGTGTGTGTGTGTGTGTGTGGGCATTAAAAACAAGATGACTGCCACCACGAGGTAAGCAAGTACAGTTATAAAACAGTGTTGTAAAACTAAGTCACCTTTTCAAGCTAGTAGATATGTTAGGAAGGGTATTTTGAGGCTGTGCAAAGTTCTGAATGAAAGTCTTGAAAGCTTCTACTTGTGCCCAGAGATGGGCCTCTGCTGCTTTCAGTTTGTGTAACTTTTGTTTTCTTTTTTAATAATCCCTCATTATTCAGTGTAAGTACCAAAGTCAAACTTGCTATGGTGCTGAATACCCTATTTATTTTTATTTTATCAGTAAAATAATCAATCTTAGTAGTAAACCATTTGTTAAACTGCTGCTACTACTTAAAACACTTTATTTATGATCGATGGACGTATTCAGTCGGTACTTCCAAAAGAAGTCTTCCACACTCAATAGTTAAATATTCACTAGAGGTGTGTGTGTGTGTGTGTGTGTGTGTGTGTGTGTGTGTGTGTGTGTGTGTGTGTGTGTGTGTGTGTGTGTGTGTGTGTGTGTGTGTGTGTGTGTGTGTGTGTGTGTGTGTGTGTGTGTGTGTGTGTGTGCGCCTCAATCGCTCTCGCTCGGAACCCCATCGGCAGCTTTGGTCTTAGCGGCGAAGGGCTGGCGGATGTTCACGCGGTCCTTCTCGGCCTCCAGGTCCTCATCATAGCGCTCATCTTCATCGTCGCTGTGGTGAGGCGAGGAGTGGCGGGAGAGGGATGGGGAGGGGGGCACAGATGCAGGGCGGGGGTACCGGAACCCAGATGACTGGAGAGAAGAAGAAGAGGAAATAAAGAGTGTTCCAAAAGGTGATGAGCTAACGCTAGTTAAAAAAAAATCTGCCAAATAAAGCCTAGTGAAAGCAAAGTGAAGCAAATGAAGGACGTACCGAGGTGGGGTCTTGAGCTTCATACATGTAGGTATCAGGGAAGGCCTTGGCCAGCGCCATATGCCGCGCTGATATATAATACTGGTCCAAGACGGAGAACAGAATATAAAATCACTGGCAGTCATCGTTATTACTTTTGTTATGATTCATTTTAAATCTGCATTGGTTAATCTGCAATTTAAATTCAAATATTTAACATGGAAATTAACCAATATAATATATAACCATAATAATAAATAGCGAATGAAGAAAAAACACCTAAACTCACCTCAACATACAACTGTTTTGGCAGTTGCACACTGGTAACAGTGGTAGGAAAAACTGGTATCACATTTTTTGGGCCAATCAGAACAAACTAATTACAGTGACCGTGGCCATCCACAGGGGGGTGCTGTCCCTGCAGTTTAGTTTTTAGTACCAGGTCACTAGGTAACAGTTTCTCGCCACTCCACATGTGTAGTACCACTTGTGACCACAGGTAGGTGCAACGTTTTTATACTGTGATTTTAAGTGAACACTAAAGGCCACAATAAACCTTAATATAACAAAATCGAAATAAGTGTTCGCATAGGCTGTTGATCTGCACAGTGCAGTGACTGCGATTTGCAGTTGTTTCGCTTAATGATGTGAGTCATGGTGGGAGGAGACTTGGCCCAGATGACAACAAACCCAATCATTCACATGATATTTTGACCAATTGCAGGCAGCGGTGTATTGGCGGTTGGCGGGAAACGTTCAACTATTCCCAATGCTTCGATTTGGTCGCAAATGTCTGCGAACACACCAATTTCGATTTAGTTATGTATTAGTTAAGTTTAGTATATCTGCGACTTTATGGTATTATTGGCCCATTCCCGGTGGCTCCAGTCTCCCGTACCCTGCCGAGGTATCTCCAGTCCAACAGGTCGCTGAGGCGCTCGGTGCGGTTCCTCTGGATGATCCGCTGGCGCCGGCTCTGCTTGCAAAACTGGAACAGGAAGGAAGTGAGCTGGTTGCACGACTCATCCACGCCCCGAAACCTCCGGTCCAGAATGTAAATTCCTAGCAAAGAAATACATATAAATTAAATTGAAAAGTTCGAAAGAAATAACATTAGTATTCTCCGATAGAAAACGACAAGGATCACAGTGGATACACCATTACAGAAAGATCACATTGAATTCGTTCGATTTTCTTACCGTACGCTGAAGGATCTGCGATGTGTTCCTCCATGAAGCAGCCAAAGCCAGACAGATTGGTGGAGATAGACGGAATACCCATCACTGTGCACTCAGCTGCCGGCAGAGAAGGAAAAATATAAACAAATTAGAAAATATGTTGATATTGATGGAACAGTCTATAATGTTTCTTATAGTATATACTATTTCTTCCTTACTTTTAAAACTATACTAACTATATAGCACTATAATATTTTGTAGTGGTGTTCAGTTTTGATTGTTCTCCGCCTCAGTTGTAGGTCGCTATGGATAAAAGCATCTTGTGAAAAATGACCTGTATCTGTATTCACTGTCGAACCCCTGCCTGCTTCTTAATGACCTGTATCTGTATTCACTGTCAAACCCCTGCCTGTTCTTTAATGATCTGTATCTGTATTCACTGTCTAACCCCTGCCTGCTCCTTAATAACCTGTATCTTAATTCACTGTCCAACCCCTACCTGCCAGCATTTGCTCAATAGTACGTCTTTTTTTGTTTAATTCACCATGCCAATACAGCTTTTTAGAATTGAATAAACCAGCAGGCGGCGAGACGTACCTGGAGTGTACCCCCAGGGTTCATAGTATGAGGGGAACACGCCAAGATGGCAGCCCCTCACAAACTCCTCGTAGTCCATAGGCAGGAGGGGAGAGGTGGATGACAGGAACTCTGGATGGAAGATGACCTACGATAACAGATATAAAAGAGGTTCATAGTTTAGATCAGGTGCTTACCAACTTACTCTTGCTGCTCCTATAGCAACTATAGGCTACTTGCATTTCTTCTGAAGAATGCCTACAGGTATACACTTACTAAATTGAAAAAAGAAGAAAAAAACGAAAACTGCTGTAAGTGTGCTAGTTGCGGCGCGGACGTGCCTTGACGCGGTCGGCAGAGCAGTTGAAGAGGCCAATGCGGCGGATGCAGTTGAGGATGGGGTCGCTGCTGTCCTCCAGCATGTTGTGGGTGCAGATGGGCGGCTGACACTGCCTCTGAGTGGAGAAGATGGCTCGCTTCATCATGGTGAAGTCCTCCTTGTCCAGCATCTTGGACACGTCTGGTAGCTGCCCACTAAGCATTACCAAAATGTGTTTGAAGGGCTTAATCACCAATATATACATTATTTTATAAAAAGCAAGTGAGAAAATGTAATCTCAATATGAGAAAACCTAATTTCATGGTTTATAATTATTAAATAATTGAATATGTTTCATATAATTACTAATTACATTATGTCATATACATTATAATTTAATATGAATTATCAGGTGTATTGTATAGTTCAAAAGGTCTGCACACACTGAACTTACACTAGCAGAGACTCGTAAAGTTTTTTGCCAAATCGTTCCTTTACCGTCTGCGCTGTATCCCTGTTGGGAGGAGAACTTGTTAGTGCCAGAGCAAAAACATACAGATGGAATTACTCATGTGAAGCTGGTCTATAATGGAAATGTCCAAGCATCCTTACAGGTAATGTGAACGCAAGGTTTTTTTGTTAAAAATTTCGTTTGTCACTTCTTATAGCAATTTATATTTTTGCTTCGGCAACAATGGTAATACTTTATTTATTTAGTTTTTGAGACTAATGGAGTAGTAAAGCATATCTTCTGTTAGCAGCATGCCACTGTGATCTTACAGGCATATTCGTTTTACAAAATGTAATTCACACAATCTTGTTGGAAATGACACAGAATTACTCAATTTAAAAACCCACAACTTGGTGTCTCAACCCCGGTAGTGTGATACCCAGGTTCAATTCTATGCTACCCTGCTATGCTACACTGCTATGCTCCATATAATTCCCGCTCTCTTTCAACTCTCTTTCCTCTCTCAACTCTCAACAGCCGTCTCATCATCTCACCAGAGCTGCTTCCTGACCGCCTGGCCCTTCAGCGTCTCCACGTTGAAGTTATTGGTCCTGGCGGGCATAATGAAGAAGGCCACAACCGTCACGTCGCTGTGGTTCACCTGTCCCACGCAGAGCGCAAGGGGTCGTCATGTGGGTGAGTTTTATCACACACACACACACACACACACACACACACACACACACACACACACACACACACACACACACACACACACACACACACACACACACACACACACACACACACACACACACACACACACACACACACACACACACACACACACACACAGCTGGAATAGCACCATCAATGCCAATTCAAGACATTGATTACCTTTTTTTTCTCCTAAGGATGAGGGGTGTGTCATATAATAGGGCCTGTGTGAAACCCTTTGAGACTCTAACTGGGAATAAGGGCTATGCAAATACAATGGACATGACACAGACACACATACAGATGAAGCAACACTCACCCTCAGCAGGTAGTTGAGCCTAGCCAAGGCCTCCAAGAAAATGTCCGCTCCCTTGTTGGAGAATTCATATCTTCCAGCAATGAAGAGAAACACACACTTGTCCAGGTTGAAGTCAAGGTGCCTAACAGACATGACAGCAAAGTAAATAAACAAGGGGTTTCAACAGACCCACAAATGTTTCACCCACTCTAAAGATTATTTGTATACTATTATACTATTAAGTATCAAGTGGAGAGTTCATCTCAGACCCATAGAAGTGTCCTCTGATGAACTCCTGGATGCGGCTCTTGCTTTTAGCGTGGAGGTTCTGGAACTCATGCATGGCTGAGAACTTCTTCACGTTCAGACCATTAGGAGTGATGATGTCTGGGTTTGGGGGAAGGGAGGGGGAGAGGGAGAGGGGGAATGTATATATCAGCTACGTTTCAGAAAACAAGTCAACCATTGGGAAGGTTACAAAATATATTAACTGAAAATCCACCAACAAAATCATATATCCAATTAATTTAAGAGAACATAACTACCATTATCTGTGTGTCCTTTAATAATGTCCTTTCTTTTTAAATCATTGGGCTTGAGTTAAATATGAAAACCTTTTTTCATATTTGCATCTCATTGTACCTAGTTTGTTAAACTAGTCAGGTGGAGTCCTGGTCACTGATTGGTTGGAGTCTCCAGCTCACCTGGTTTCCTCTTGAGGAGGTATTCCGCCTCGATGGCAGTGATCTGGGACACGGTGGTGAAGACATGAGCACAGCGTGCCGCGGATCGCTCCAGACAGTAGCGGTGGTAGATCTGTCGGTCGCCCGCCTCCTTGTCCACGTTGAACTGTATTTGAAAAAGAAAGAGAAAAATGTGGCTAATGTAAAAATTGATGGATGCACTACAGACCAAAGACCAAAGACCAAAGACCCACTTGAGTTAGCCTGATATTCATCTTGAGTTTCACTTTATAACAGTCTGAAGAGCTGTTTTCAGAGACTGAGCAAGTGGTTGCTTCCACCTAAACCAATCATGAGGCGGATAACAATTTGTAAGTGACGTTGCTCTCTTTTGTTGATATACAGAGTGATTACTTTTTTTTTTAAACGGCTTCAATGGCAGAATCCATAGAGTTTAATGATACTTTAAAGGCAGAGTCCAAACTTTTCATGTCGGGAATTTGTTTTCTGTTGTTTTCTGTTGCTCTGATTGTCTCAGTAATAATTCATGCTGAGACACCGACACCAGACCCTGAATCACAGAACATTTGGGGGATTCAGGGGCCAGAAGCAGGTAACACATGATTGACACACACGACAACCTGCACACCGACCTCGGCTAGGTTGTTGTAGAAGTCCACTTTGCCGGCGCACAGGTAGCGGCCCAGCAGGGTGGCGTGGGTGGTGAATATGGTAGCCACGGGGAGCTGCCTCCGACGGCACAGCATCAGCCCCAGGCCCGCCAGCCACTCATGGAAGTGGGCCAGGATGTGGGGGGGGTCCTCACACTGGGCCGCATACTGGGGACATAGAGGAGGGGGGGGGGGGTGATAGGGTCAGGGAGTGGAAAGAACACATACACAAAGAGACTAACACAATATCATTATATTGTAGGGAGACCGGTATTTAATATTTTTAGTGCCCACTTTTGAAAAAAAAACTATTTTACTCTCAAAACCTCCACCTGGTGGCAACGGGGAAAAAAACACAGATTTAGCTAGAGCATAACCTTTAACAGTCAGACTGAAGAAACCGCTCAAGATATTCCACTCTGAATGTTACATCACAATACTAACATTCCTCAAACCCTTGTGTTTTTTGTTTGATTTGGTACAATATGGTTGACCCCTGACCTCTCCCAGGAGCCAGGCAGTGAGGAAGCCAAACAGGACAGCGTCGTTGGCTTCGCGGTCGAACCATGGCACACCGATGGAGAAGTTCTCCCATAGCTCGCTCTTCCAGCGGTCTAGAGACCACGCGGTGAACGCCACATCAATGAGGACCACATAGGGACTACCCTCGATCAGCCAGCGACCAAAGTACACCTGGGGGGGGGGGGGGGGGGAGAGAGAGATAAACGACTGCACTACTTCCTGCTAACAAAAATGTGAGCATAGCAAATTAGCATCTCAAACCAACCAACCATTTTTTCACTAATTTGATTTACTAAAGTAAGATCCAGTACTCAAGTTCTGGATGTTATCTGTAGTATGTAGCATTTGGTAAAAGAACAAATTGCCAGTTTATGTACTCATCGACATGAGAACACACTATGAACTGACAAAGAACCATAGGAACATTTTAAAAGACCAGTGAATAATAATGTATACACAGATCATACCACAAAATAAAATGTAACCATTTCTTTTGCTACACTGACATTTCTTCTGAATTTTGTCTAACAACCGCTGTGTAGGAAGGACTGAAAGGTCTCCCGGTTTAAAATAAATCAGACATGTCGCTTTAAAATAGCATCACGACCGCGAGCCATGGCCATGACCCATAATCCCACAGCGTCCTCTCTCACACAGTGACACAGCAGCACACACCCCAACATAGACAGGCGTTCTCACTATGCAGGGAGCCACACACACACACACACACACACACACACACACACACACACACACACACACAGACACACACACACACACACTGTATGTGTATGAGAGAGAGAAAGAGAGATACAGCCTTTAACCTTTAATAGGAGAATGCTACATGGTTTAGCGTGTGAACACACACACACACACCCAAAAATACATGGAGAGATGGAGTTATGGACATCAAAACCTACCAAAGACTCCAATGTAAGACCTGATGAAATAATGTATCTGAAGTACCTATAAGACGCTTTGGATAACAGCATCTTCTGTTCTAGTACTAAATAGTACCTGGTGACCCTTCTCTCAATGTATTTAACGCAGGAAGTCGCTCCCATGTTCAGTACCTTACAGCCGCTGGCGTTCATCTTGTCGATGGTGCGTTTGAGGATGGGGTTGGTGGGCTCGATGAGCTCCACCTGGGTGCGCACATTGCTCTCCACGTACGGACCCACCAGGAAGTAGTTCTCCCCCCACTCCTCTGCGGTCAGCCGCGCCTTGGTCTGGATCACGGTGTAGATCCCCCCCACTGTACACACACACACACACACACACACACACACACACACACACACACACACACACACACACACACACACACACACACACACACACACACACACACACACACACACACACACACACACACACACACACACACACACACACACACACACGGTTAGTTAGGTCCTTAAAGAGCAGCTAGGGTTAGGGCATCTTGTTCAATGATACCTACAGGTAGCCCAAACACATTTGGAATCAAACCTACTACTTTTCAGCTGGGGAGTCACACATGTTCGCCTACTAACCCTCTGGTCCGGGGCAAATCCCCAGCAAGGAACTGCATATGTTCTCCAGTTGCTTTACGACATTACATTTTTGTAATTTTCCATTTCCGGTGATTTCCTTGGCCATGAGATCACCTTCATGGCCAACAATAGGGGGTGTGGACAGGTTAATAACCCTTCCCCCACACCTCATACATTACCCCATTTCATCCTTCAATAGCATGGATCTGCTAGGATGTGAAAGGAACAACATGGCAGCGCCCCCTACTGCATACCTTTGTTAGCCACCTCCCAGGCGATCTCAAAGAGGACAGCATCCTCCAAGTCAAACTCCTCATCCCACTCCTCCAGGCCCGACAGGGAGGTCACGGACAGGCTGCGAGCCAGAGGCATGCTGGGAAAACACAGAGACCACATCTTGGTGAAACATTCAGTTCAGTGCATGGGTATGTTTTGGAGAAGAAATGGTAGGCGTCTGTCCTAACGAGTATTGAAGGGGTGATTTCATCCTTTTCAATATACAGCCTTGGTACAGTGGTCTACAATTACACTAGTCCTTAAATTTGAGGAGGGATACCACCTATATTTAAAATCAAATTAACTGTAAAGTTAAATCGCTATGAAAAGGTAAATATTCTTAGTAG
The DNA here is from genome assembly GCA_026745465.1 of Lota lota. Lineage (NCBI taxonomy): Eukaryota > Metazoa > Chordata > Actinopteri > Gadiformes > Lotidae > Lota > Lota lota. Next base: position 2,452,812 of record JACYXH010000069.1, on the reverse strand, counting down.
AACAAAGTGTGAAAGAGGAAAAATGTCTCTTCTACATTTCCTTTTATTTATATAGTTGTATTTACATAGGGACAGGCTGTATAGAGGAGGCTGGCTGAACATCAATTACCCTATTGAGGCAGCATCCTGCTACTAAAGTGCATGTGTTTGGGTTTCACCTGGCTCACCTGGAGAGAATCCAAGTACAAATCCGACATAGAAAGACCTGAGAGTCGGGTTCAAACCCAGGACCTCGAACATTGTTCTAACCACTCCATCACATATAACCATTTTCTCAGCACATTAACGAACAACATTGCTATGAGCTTGCTTGTGGACAATCTTCCCCACTGTGCTTCTAGCACATCGTTTATAATGAGTCTCTCAACCAGCCAAGCAGCCTAATGGCAGACAAAGGCAGCAACAGCAATGAGTGTCCAACGTGTTAGCCTGTGATTATGAATTGCAAAGTTTATTACAAAATTCCAATTGTGTTGTAATAGAATTTGACAAAACAGCCAGTAACTTCTTCTTTTCAAAGGTTGAATGAGCTGTGGTGATAGCTGATGTCAAAATCTCGAAAAAGGTTTAGAAAGTAATTCAAAAGTAAATGTGAACCCTATACATATTCCAATACCTTACAATTCAATATTAATAAAATAGTTGTTTGGTTTAGTTTGATATGAAGCTTAATATTTCACAATAAGTAAGAAACAACCTGATGAACCAGCAAGACGACCTAATAGTCAGATTCCCAGGTCCCTATAAAAGCAACACGTTGCGTTCAGGTTGAAATGTACTGTAGCCCCATTAACAAGATTATCTCATCATTGAAGTTAAAACAGCCTCATACATGCATTTGTGTATCAAGTTTAACTGTGTGTGTGTGTGTGTGTGTGTGTGTGTGTGTGTGTGTGTGTGTGTGTGTGTGTGTGTGTGTGTGTGTGTGTGTGTGTGTGTGTAATGCCATGTCAACCTTCCACAACGAGCTAGAGGTGGCACAATGCACTGGCCTAAAAACACGAACACATGCCCACACAAGCACATTCAAAACTACGACCGGATTCTTCTTATTCGAAATTCAGTTGGCCATTTGACTCAGCTGTGAGTCTAGCCCCATACTGGGGAAATACTGTGCAAGGATTGTGTAAGTACTGTGAAAATATGTTGGAAGTATTGTGGTAATACTGTGGAAATACTGGAACTATGAGATAAGGAGTTTATTTGTAGTTACCTTACTACAGATACCCACATACTACCCCACCTCTATCTCCTAAATAAATTCATAATTTACCACCCAAGATTATATCTCTATGTAGGAGATATGTTGCAATACTGACCACAGCCAGGGATGGGAAACAATAGAAGCAAAGGTAAAATGAGGCATACAAAGGGTGTGTGCGTGTGTCCTTTCTCAACTTTCTGAATACATAGTCATGCCGACAGTATCTCTTCTGTCCAAATGAATATAATCACTTATCCTTACAAAACTACATGTCTGCGTAAAGCTATGTGTCAAATCATGTGTGAACGTTAGTAGTCAGACATGTCTGGTATGTCTGAAAATAATTGAAAGGACAAGGGGGGGTATTTAAAACATATCAGAAAAAAAACAGTTTGGATTGATTCGGGGTCAAACAATGAAAAGTCAACAACAGCCACAAGAGCCCTCAGATACGTGACTGTTCACACATACCCAGGAAACCAGTGTTAACATCTTCTCTCTTGAACGTGTCCTTCAAGAGTGAAGTGCTAGTCGTGTGTAGATGTCCCGGAGCAGGTTATGAACAACACAAACTACACGCCTATAATATTAAATACTCCTCTTTGCCTTGGAGTAAATCAGTTGCATACAATATATACACGAATCTCTCACTTGAAGTCTAGTTGCCTACAAAATGCGAACGTGACAGCAGACCGCTACGGTTGCAGCCCTGTAGCGGAAAAGGCTTACATTACGCACTGATGTATTGCTTAAAGAAGTGATCAAAATGACCAATGTTGAAATATGCATGTCACTACTTACCCTTCAAATAAACCCGGACTTCACAATCGCTTGCTAGGGCAACCTTAACAGCTGTCACCGTCAATAAAATAGGTTAGAAAAAAAAATGACGAGCAAAGGGGCGGTAGCCTTAGTTAAATTCGACTTGCTCGCATTGGTTTAATATGTATTCCGCCATTTGATAGGACCCCTTGCCCCTAACATTAACGTTCTTTCTGACTCGGGGGTGGTGTGTCAAATGTACAAGACCCGCCCTTGCCCCGCCCCCATAATATGTACGTGTTTGGCATTAGGGGCGTTTTCTTTAAGCGAGCAACACAATTGGCTGTAGAAAGTTTAAAGGGCCCACTGTTGCCGGTGAATCATATCGAGTTCAGCATAACTCCTACTTTTCTTTTTTGTTTGGGGCTGAGCAGTGAGAGAGAGTTATTTATAATGTCTGTTAAGGTCACATGGGATCATACCGCATCGTGACTGTTGACATTAAACCCTCCCTTCACATATTTCCAACCGTTGAAAACAATGCCATCGCTTTATATCCCATTTCTTAAATAAAATGCTCTAGAATAGAGTACTACCCCGTATATTTTCGTTGAGGTGAGGCCAACGATACAAGTGAAAACCTTATAAATTAACATTTGTTTTCCTATTGATTCAATTTGATTGGTGTTTGATAAACGACATGGCTGATTATATTTGGAGATGTGTGAAACACGACAAACACATTTATTAGTCGGCTAATAATACAGACATCAGGAGAGACCTACGCTGTTCATCCTCTTTATATGGCTCACGTGTCAGTGAGTTAAAATAAATAATTTAGCTCCGGTTCCCACCGCACTCCTCTGACGTAATTTTACAACCAACCAATTTTATGGAGAACACATTTTCGGGAAGATACCTTTTAAAATTATTCACCACCGTTTGAGCACAATATATTTGATTACAAATGAACAAATATCAAAATATACAAATACATATGCATACACTAGAGAATAATACATGAAATGTTTCGCAGTATTATAAAACTACAACAGGGGAGACAGTAAACAAATATAAAAGAATAATTATTCCTCTTATAAATTCAGACTAATGTTAGCATTTGTCTGTTTGGATTTGTACTTTTAGGATTGTGCTATTATAATTGATTATATGAGACTGTATATATACTTTACATTTTCAAATACAATCGTGGAACACGATTAGTTGTTCACCGTTTATGTATGTAAATCTTACAATGTAGATGGTTATATATAAATTGCATTCGCTTTTATCGCTGTACGTCAACGTAGTTGGTGACGTCATTGTCTGGGCCTTTCCCCCGCCTCACACCGGAAATGAGAAAGACCCTCACCGGAGGTTGGTCTTTTTCCGCGCCATCTAGAAGTGGGAATTAAAATCGTACTGGCGGGAGTTTATGTCAACTTTCGGTTGCTGACACGAAGTTACTATCAAAGGTATCTATACATTGTTTGCAGTGTAAATTACGATTTATAAATATAGAGCTTACCTGGCACACGTAGACGTGAAAGTAATCATGCAGTTTCGTGACATCAGTTGTAATACCATGTTAGTTTTCTGTTTACGTTCACTGGCTAGGTGATATGTGCTGCACAGAAACCCATCATTAAGTTGTGGTGAAATAATATAAATGCTGATTTCTCTTGGGCTTTAAATCAATGAGCCAGTTTTGGTTGTTGTGGTGGTTGATCTCGACGTTAATCTGGGGATGGTAAACATCTTACATGATGTCCTGTTCTTTTGTGTATCACTGTAAAGATCATTGACCGCAGAGTCAATTTAAAGTGTTTTACTTTTCTGTCCAAAATTGCACAACAGATCATAATTGGATCAATCTAAATCGACACAAATAAACAGCAAAATAATGTATTCTGCACATACTTCATCGTACCATGCGGTTCTTGGAAGCGGAACTTGTTCTACCTTACATTTGGCTACTTAAAAACATAATTTTTTTCCTACAGTTGGAATTTAAAATTGCTTACTATTTTTATTATAATACTGTGAAAACGTATTACGTGTACAATCATTTTAATGCACATATTTGACACACCTTGATTGAGATTGGCAAAATGACATTGAAACGCTATAACAATGCATGTGACAAATTTGGATAATTGTATATGGCTAGAACATTTGCTAAATCAGAACATACTATTGTACTCAGGATTATTTAGAAATGTGCACCTTTAATGTCCCTTTTATCAGTTGATATTCAGGTTCTAAAATCTAAGAATTTGATCCGAGAACAATCAAGCTTGCAATACAAAAAATACACATAGTGCAGAGTAACTATAGGGATCGTCCACTGCATACGTTTGCAACATGTGTTGTAGCACAGTAAAGTAATCTACATGGTAAACAACAACTGCACATGTCAGATGTAGGCGCATGTGGACGTGTGTATGTGGAGAGTGTTGAACCCCTCATCCACAACAGAAGCCTGTGATGCTGTGTACCAGTCACTGACCACTCGTCAAAAGAGGGGAGATGGCGTGCTGGCTGTCGAATTATCATGTTCTGCATGCCATGATTCCTATTAGAATACACCACAGTGGCTAGGGTGGTTGCCTCCCAGGTGGAAGGTTCTGGGTTTCGCCTCAGCATTCTACCTATTGGCATCATTGCGTAAGATGGTTAATGACCTGTATCTGAATTCACTGTAGTCATTGTGATTTTGCATCAGCTTTTATCCCAAGCTACTTCCAGTGAATCCTGATACAAGTTTGGAGTTTTTGATACAGGTCATTAATGAACAGGTAGGGGTTTAAACATCTAGCTCTAGGAGTGCCTACCGACGCACTTTGCACATTGATGGTTCGCCCCAATAACCTTCGGGCTCGGAGTCATACACCCTAACCAGTAGTCAAAGCCTCTAAAAGCCCTCTAGCACTTCATCTCCTGCCTCCATCATGTCTTCTTCACCTCCTCCTCCTCCTCCTTGTAGACATGGATGGAAAAAAACGCAACGCCGGGCCGCTGGTGGGCGGGGTGTCGCATGCCAAGCGCGGGAAGACGGGCAGTGACTGGGAGGACAGCCCGTCCGGGTTCGAGGAGGAGCTGTCAGCCATGATGGACGAAGCCGAGATGGACGGGGAGGGGCAGGAGGGGCAGGCGGGCCACGACGTCGTACCTGTCGGTGAGTGAGCGAGGTCCGCTGGTGGGTGACGTCATCATTGTCAAAGGGTTTCGGAGCGCCTACGATGTATTATCGTTTTCACAACGTTTAATGATTATGCCAATCCAGTTGAAGCAGTCCAAGTCAAGTCAAGTTGATTTTATTTGTATAGCGCTTAATCACAGTTACATTCTCAAAGGGCTTTAAAAGCTACATATTTATGACCACCCCCCTAACCCTAGCCCCCCAAAGGGCAAGAAAAAAACTCCAGGGAACAAGGGAATCTCCCTCCTTCCAGGGATGGTAAGGAGTGCAGTGGCTGACATACATCGTAGTAATACAAGCATACATTAAAAAAATTTTTTAAGAGAAAGTATTGTCTATGGTGATGGGGTGCTGACCATGAGCAGCACCCCATCACTATAGTTAAATTTGCTGTTCCAATTTCCCGTTATCAATCATAATTAAGAGGTGATTAAATTATGTCAGAGGAAGTAATTCCCTGACTACGTTTGAATCTTTTTCTTCTGTTCGGTAAGGCGAGCTGTTCTCGGCAGACATCAACCCTAAGTGGCGGCGACCCCCGGCCCCGCCACTTGACACCAGCTCAGACACGCTGGTCTTCCAACAGATCGACCTCGACTACTACTTAGGTGAGATCACAGCACACCCAACCACCCGGGAACCTGTGCATGACATAACAAGTCCTTGTTTTTGTTTAGCATTCATTTGAGGATAGAAGAAGATAGAAAATCCTGCGATTACGTTTTTGTTTTCTGTGGTAAGACTGATGTTACTTGGTAACATGATACTTACTAGACTACTGTACTCGAACTACTGGGAGGTTGGACAAAGAATTCTTGTAGTAAAACGCAGTGTTGTTAAAGAGCAAGAAAGTACCAGCACACATTCATAGACGTTATTATGGGCATGACCGATGCTTAATTTTTGGAAATCCACTTCATATGGATGCAATCCATTTGGAACGATTGATTTTAATTACATTCTTATCCACTATCAAAGTTGTCTCGGTCACAGCCCACATGGATTGTTTTTTTTGTTTTCATTAATTAGAATATAACCTGTTGTTGTTGTTTGTGTTGTCTAGGTGGCGCGGTGGCGGGAATGCCTGGCCAATCAAACAGCACCGTGCCCATCATCCGCATGTTTGGCGTGACGGACAGCGGGAACAGTGTTTGCTGCCATGTGCACGGCTTTGCGCCCTACTTCTACACACCCGCGCCCAGCGGTAAGCACTCCACTTGTGGGGCGGGGTCTTCAGCATGCAGAGGGCTTCTTCTGTGATGAATGCTTCACCATGGCAACAATACCAGTACCAATCCCGAACACCAACCACCATAGCAACAATACCTTGTCCATCACTGTAGGAACAAGACCAGCACCACCACAGAAACGAGACTGTATATTTAGTGGTGGTATTTTTAAGTACATTATATACCTATTATAGAGCACCTGAATAACAATATTTGCAGTTTTTATCCCTTTCTAGTAATGCTTACTTATCTTAATTCCTATTAATCAGTGTGAAGAACCGTGTAAGCGTACATAACTTTGTCTTTGATTCTCTACATTTCTTCCACAACACATCTTACCCAGACTCTTTCTTTACTCTGTGTGTCTATCCTTCCCTCCCTGGTTAAAAAGGCTTCACGTCAGCCCACTTGGGGGAGTTCAAGAGAGATTTGAACTCTGCTGTGCTGAAGGATTTGCGCTCCAATAAGGACAACATCTCTGTGACTGTCCTTGCCGTAGACATCAAACGCAAAGAGAGTGAGTACCACCTCAATCCATCCCGTCCCACTATCTGTTGTAACCCAGTCACAGTATTCCCATAATATCTCATAGAATTGCTAAGCTTAAGAAGATTTGAATAAATGGGACTAACCCTAACCCTTTGTTTCCACAGGCATGTACGGTTACCATGGGAGGCACATCCAGGATTTCCTCCGGATCACCATGGCGATGCCGCGCCTCATAGCGCCAGCCAAGAGACTCCTGGAGCAGGGCATCAAGTTTGGCCCTTTCGGCCTGCAGAACTATCAATCCTACGAGGCCAACATTGACTTTGAAATCAGGTGTGTTTTATATGCAGTGGTGTGTCCCATCATGCATTGCCTTTTAGAGGCCAACTCTAAGGGTGCGTTTCAAAGCATTGTCTTCCCTCCACCTTCCAGGGTTTTCCACAGGTGTCTATAAGCGAAGTGCATTGCCTCCACTACATAACCGACCGCCTCTACATACAAATTAGCTTTTCATAATAAAAGGCAGTGAAAAAATAAGTATGCCGAATGACGATGTGCATGTCCGTTCATGTCAGCATCTGCATTCAATTTGACAGAACATACAGGCTACTAGTAGCCTTGATGCCAGTTTGTTGAACCCATATTGTTTGATAGAATTTGAGTCAACTCGGACCGATGATTTGACTATTCAAATTTTAGTGTACAACAGAAGCACTACCCCGCCACTAGCCTTTTTTTGTGGGAAACCCTGACCTTGCTATTGCTTGTTCACTATAGCTTCGAAGAGACGACCGGCAGCAGTAAGTGGTAGAGGAGGAGAAAAGGACCAGTGTGGGAATGAGACAGCTGGTGACCTTCAGCCTTGCTTCAAGGGCATATTTATCATGATGTTCATGCTCATGATCAAAAGCACTTCCTGTGTAGGATACACCGACGAATCCTAGTCACTCCAAAGCCGCTTCAGCCTCTCCTAGCTGCTTAGCCTTTCCTCCCTGCTAGTTCTCCGTGCTAACCTCTCGTGCTGCTGTGTGTTGGCAGGTTCATGGTGGACTGTGATGTGGTGGGCTGCTGCTGGATCGAGCTCCCGAAGGGAAAATACAGAGTCCGTCAGGAGAAGGCTACCGGGGACATGAACTCAGGAAACCCCAGCATGGTCAGTCCCATCACGTTCCTCCTCCCGTCAAAGCCTGTAGCACCTGTCCAATCTAAAAACATCCAGTCAACACCATTAACTAAGCAACTCCCAGACCAAAGGTCAGACTCCCAATGTCCCCACAATGCCTACCTGAGCAGGATGCTTAACTCATTAGCACCTCCTTAAAACAAAAAATCCTCCTTAATAAAAACAAGATGCTTTGGATAAATGACTCATGATGACTTATGACCACCTAATAATCACTCTAGTCTCTCTCTCTCTCTCTCTCTCTCTCTCTCTCTCTCTCTCTCTCTCTCTCTCTCTCTCTCTCTCTCTCTCTCTCTCTCTCTCTCTCTCTCTCTCTCTCTCTCTCTCTCTCTCTCTCTCTCTCTCTCTCTCTCTCTCTCTCTCTCTCTCTCTCTCTCTCTCTCTCTCTCTCTCTCTCTCTCTCTCTCTCTCCTCTCCCTCCTCTCTCTCTCTCTCCCTCCCCCCCAGGTCTCATTGTGTCAGTACGAGGTGGATGTGGGCTGGACGGATCTGGTCAGCCACCCAGCGGAGGGGGAGTGGCAGCGCATCGTGCCCCTCAGGGTTCTCAGCTTTGACATTGAGTGTGCCGGAAGAAAGGGTGTGTGTCATTTAATTGATTCAACCAATATTATGAGTACGATCATTTATCGTTCTATTTTGTATAATATTCAAACAAAACAAATCCTATATTGTTTTATCTAAAATCAGGTGTGCAATAGCTAGGTTGGGATGAACCTGTACTGGCCTACAGTGAGGGGAAAAAAAGTATTTGATCCCCTGCTGATTTTGTACGTTTGCCCACTGACAAAGACATGATTAGTCTATCATTTTAATGCCAGGTTTATTTGAACAGTGACACAGAATAACAACAAATATATCCAGAAAAACGCATGTCAAAAATGTTATAAATTGATTTGCATTTTAATGAGGGAAATAAGTGTTTGACCCCTCTGCAAAACATGAGTTAGTACTTGGTGGCAAAACCCTTGTTGGCAATCACAGAGGTCAGACGTTTCTTGTAGTTGGCCACCAGGTTTGCACACATCTCAGGAGGGATTTTGTCCCACTCCTCTTTGCAGATCTTCTCCAAGTCATTAAGGTTTCGAGCCTGACGTTTGGCAACTCGAACCTTCAGCATTCCCTCCACATTTTCTATGGGATTAAGGTCTGGAGACTGGCTAGGCCACTTCAGGACCTTAATGTGCTTCTTCTTGAGCCACTCCTTTGTTGCCTGGCCATGTGTTTTGGGTCATTGTCATGCTGAAATACCCATCCACGACCCATTTTCAATGCCCTGGCTAAGGGAAGGAGGTTCTTACCCAAGATTTGACGGTACATGGCGCCGTCCATCGTCCCTTTGATGCGGTGAAGTTGTCCGGTCCCCTTAGCAGAAAAACACCCCCAAAGCATAATGTTTCCACCTCCATGTTTGACGGTGGGGATGGTGTTCTTGGAGTCAACGGCAGCAGTTCTCCTCCTCCAAACACGGCGAGTTGAGTTGATGCCAAAGAGCTCAATTTTGTGTCTCCTCTGACCACAACACTTTCACCCAGTTCTCCTCTGAATCATTCAGATGTTCATTGGCAAACTTCAGACGGGCCTGTATATGTGCTTTCTTGAGCAGGGGGACCTTGCTGCCGCTGCAGGATTTCAGTCCTTCACGGCGTAGTGTGTTACCAATTGTTTTCTTGGTGACTATGGTCCCAGCTGCCTTGAGATCATTGACAAGATCCTCCTGTGTAGTTCTGGGCTGATTCCTCACCGTTCTCATGATCATTGCAACTCCACGCGGTGAGATCTTGCATGGAGCCCCAGGCCGAGGGAGATTAACAGTTATTTTGTGTTTCTTCCATTTGCGAATTATCGCACCAACTGTTGTCACCTTCTCACCAAGCTGCTTGGCGATGGTCTTGTAGCCCATTCCAGCCTTGTGTAGGTCTACAATCTTGTCCCTGACATCCTTGGAGAGCTGTTTGGTCATGGCCATAGTGGAGAGTTTGGAATCTGATTGATTGCTTCTGTGGACAGGTGTCTTTTATACAGGTAACAAACTGAGATTAGGAACGCTCCCTTTAAGAGCGCTTAAAGGGATCTCAGCTCGTTACCTGTATAAAAGACACCTGGGAGCCAGAAATCTTTCTGATAGAAAGGGGGTCAAATACTTATTTCCCTCATTAAAATGCAAATCAATTTATAACATTTTTGACATGCATTTTTCTGGATATATTTGTTGTTATTCTGTCTCTCACTGTTCAAATAAACCTACCATTAAAATTATAGACTGATCACGTCTTTGTCAGTGGGCAAATGTACAAAATCAGCAGGGGATCAAATACTTTTTTCCCTCACTTTAGGTAGGTGTGTGCGTGTGTGGGTGGGTGGGAGGATGGTGGGGAGCTGTTCTATCTAGTTTTAGCACTAGATACTTTATTTACATATTGTTAAGGACATTAAATACTACTTTTTTCTGTTTGGGTACTCAGTGATTTCATGGTACACATTGTTAATAGAATACTCCACTTTATTTGACCATTGACATCCATTCCATTCCAAACGAGTGTTTAGCAGCTCCGATAGCTGTATCTTTGTTTTATCAAAGATACTGCTACCCTGGCTAGGTAGTTTTATCCAATAATGCTTGCAAACAAACAAATCCCCATGTTTAGAATCTGTGATGCTCACAGACTTGGAGACTGAGAGGCTCGCTTTTAGGATTCTGAGCGAAGATGTAGCTATCACTGCATTTCAATATTGATATCGATCTGCTTGAATCAATATGTGGACAGAATGCAGAAGTGACCGAGGCCTGTGTCTCCCCTCTCGCAGGGATCTTCCCGGAGGCGGACAAGGACCCGGTTATCCAGATCGCCTCCATGGTGCAGCGGCAGGGCGAGACAGAGCCCTTCATCCGCACCGTCTTCACCCTGCAGTCCTGCGCCAGCATTGTGGGCTCCCAGATCCTGTGCTTCACACAGGAGAAACAGCTGCTGCAGGTACACATGCACATGCACATGCACACACACACGCACACACACTCACATTTTGACTTATCTTGAAGTGCACCAAGGTTGTGGATTTTGCAGGCAGCAGAGTCATAAGATAAGCACTATGAACACGTAGATGTCAGTTACCTGAGAAAGAGCAAACAAGAAGTGAGATAACACAGCCCTTGGCTTGTGAGTGTTGCATATCCATTTCATAGTTTCACTTTGGGTTTTGTTGTTCTTTTGCATGCGTAGAGCTGGGCGGAGTTTGTAAGGACCACGGACCCTGACATCGTCACCGGCTACAACATCCAGAACTTTGACTTCCCTTACCTGCTCAACAGGGCAGCAAACCTGAAGGTGATACCTGTGGGCCGCTGGGATACCGCTTGTGAATATAAAAACATCCTTGTCAAACATTCTCTGAGGAAGCTACTCATACTTCTAGGTTTAGGTCAAATTAACGGATTAATGGAATACCTTTTACACCGCCAATTATGTTTTGGATTTATTTTTGGTATGCTTAACTTCTCACTGCTGTTAAAACCGTTCAATCAGATGATATTTTAGTTCAGACGCTGATCATCGCTTTAGTTCAGAAGCTGATCATCATAGTAAACGAAACATCAGTTTTAAAATATATTTCTTTTTCTAATTCAAAAGATTTTCATGAGTAAATCTAGACCGGCCAAACCATAGCATACTTGTTCCAACTCTGTGAACGGCAACCCTCTTGTTGTCTGATGCACCCCCTTTCGCCCTGCAGGTGAACCTGTTCCCCTACCTGGGCAGGATGCGATGCATCAAGTCGGTCTTGAGAGACGCGAGCTTCCAGAGCAAGCAGATGGGCCGGCGGGAGAACAAGATCATGAACATGGAGGGTCGGGTTCAGTTCGACCTGCTGCAGGTCAGCGCGGACACCTTTCCAATCTCAATTTGTTGATTTGTTGAGGATTGCTTGAGAAATGTTCAGATTATTCTAAACAAAATATTGTCGTATTCTAAACAATTGCATCTGTCAATGATTAGAAAAAGAGAATATAATCAATTGATGAGTTGACAATGAAAGGATTGTTAGTTTCAGCTCTAGTTCCTATAGATTGGTATTGGTTTAAAATGTGTTATTTCTCCTCCCAGGTGCTCCTCAGGGACTACAAGTTGCGCTCGTACACGCTCAACGCCGTCAGCTACCACTTCCTGCAGGAACAGAAGGAGGACGTGCAGCACTCCATCATCACTGACCTGCAGGTAAGAGGACAACCTCACCCTATCCCTGACCTAACCCCACCCTAACTTCCATTCACACTCTTACAACAGCCCCAACCATCACCTTAACCCTGCCCTAACCCCACCCTAACCCCCCCCCAGCCTTACACCCAACACCAACCCTCACCCTAACCCTGCCTTAACCCCCTTCAACTACCCCCCCTAAAACCATCCTGACCTTCACCCTAACCCTGCCTTAACCCCCCTCAACCACCCCCCCAAAAACCATCCTGACCTTCACCCTAACCCTGCCTTAACCCCCCTCAACCACCCCCCCTAAAAACCATTCTGACCTTCACCCTAACCTTGCCTTAACCCCACCCAACCACCCCCCCCCCCAACCACCACCCCGACCTTCACCCTAGCCCTTCCCTTCCCTTCCCTAACCCCACCCTAACCCTGCCCTAACCCCACCCCAACCCTGCAGCACTAAGTACTTATAAAGGCCTACGCAAGTTTGTTACACTACAATAGTGTATAACTAGATAAATAGATAATTGAATACAATTCTCTTTGTTAACACCCCCCCCCCCCCCCCCCCCCCCACCCCAGAACGGTAACGAGCAGACCCGGCGGCGTCTGGCGGTCTACTGTCTGAAGGACGCCTACCTGCCACTGCGGCTGCTGCAGAAGCTCATGTGCGTCATCAACTACATGGAGATGGCCAGGGTGACGGGCGTCCCGCTCACCTACCTGCTCTCCAGGGGCCAGCAGATCAAGGTGGTCTCCCAGCTGCTGCGACAGGTGAGGGACCGACGGCTGTTTTGAATATCCTGTCGGAATATGAAGATCCTGAGCTCTAGGGGTAGGGTTTGCTCATTAGCCAATTATACATTTAATTTAGGCCGTCGTCTTAAGTAATTACGATTTGAAAGCTCTTGTGGTGTAGTGGTATTGCGAAAATCTTTTGCGTAGGGGATTTGGCTTCAAAATCATTTTTGTTCATTTGCTAAATTGTTTGAATTTCTATTGTGTGTGTGTGTTAGGCCATGAAGCAGGACTTGGTGATGCCTGTCATGAAATCACAAGGTGGAGAAGACTACACTGGTGCAACTGTCATTGAGCCAGAAAAAGGGTATGGAAATGTTTACAAAAAACACACACAAGACCGCTGGCCCATTCTGAGTACTATAGATGGAGTGCATTGCTTTAAATTCCGTTTCACCTCGTCAACGTTTCTAAACCATAACGCCCCCATCTGGTCTGTTCTAGGTACTACAGTGTTCCCATCGTCACCCTGGATTTCTCCTCTCTGTATCCGTCCATTATGATGGCTCACAACCTCTGCTACACCACGCTGCTCCAAAGGGGTGCTGCGGAGAAGCTAGGGTAAGCATCAGTCTCTACCTCTATACCGGTCCTATTGTTTTGAAGGCAGCTATAGAAGTCAAACCTGCCCTGCCTTCCTTTGCCTCAAAAATAGATAGAAAATTATCAATCGCTACACATATCCTTGTTGTAAACTCACTAACTGCATTTAGTTTGTTTGCTTACTCTGTGGTCTATGTCTCCTCAGCCTGTCTCCGGAGGACTTCATCAAGACTCCGACAGGAGACCAGTTTGTGAAGAGCTCTGTGAGGAAAGGACTTCTGCCAGAGATCCTGGAGAACCTGCTGTCAGCCAGGAAGAGGTAGGCTGAGAGGGAGCTTGCCAAAAGCTACTGGGTTCAATCCCTAATACACGCCTCAGTGTATGCCTCAGTGTAAATTCAGATACATCATCATTCAGGAGCAGGTCATAGGAAATTGGCAATCTCTGCCTGCAGGTTAGGTTGCAGACATCAGAGTTGAACCCAGAACCATTTGGCTTGAGGTCAAACACCCTACAACTACGCTATTTAGTGTGTGTGTGTGTGTGTGTGTGTGTGTGTGTGTGTGTGTGTGTGTGTGTGTGTGTGTGTGTGTGTGTGTGTGTGTGTGTGTGTGTGTGTGTGTGTGTGTGTGTGTGTGTGTGTGTGTGTGTGTGTGTGTTTGTAGGGCGAAGACAGAGCTGAAGAAGGAAACGGACCCCTTCAAGAAGCAGGTGCTGGATGGCCGGCAGCTGGCCCTGAAGATCAGCGCTAACTCTGTGTACGGATTCACAGGCGCGCAGGTCGGCAAACTGCCCTGTCTTGAGATCTCCCAGGTGAGCTCAGGTGAAAGGCCACAATGTTGGGACGGCTCATTAACTTGTTAATTGACAGCAATTTTCTTTATTTTGTACAATATTTCACTCATAACAATAGTGCCTTGAGTTCATTTCTTTTTAACAAAATATGATTTATAATTAGTTTGAACAAATCTGAATTTCTGTATGGTAATAAGCATACAAGATAAGAAAAAATATGTATTTATAACTTTGTTATTTTACTGCCTTATGAACCCTTGCACTATGTTTAACCATCTCTGTGGTGTCAGAGCGTCACCGGCTTCGGAAGACAGATGATTGAAAAGACCAAGCAGCTGGTGGAGTCCAAGTACACGGTAGCCAACGGCTACACCGCAGATGCTAAGGTAGGGGGAAGGGGGATCGCTAACTATGCTAAGCTGATTCAAAATGTCCCAGAATTCAGACTGATCCATCTGGGGGATGTCTGTGTACTGTTTTCTCTTTCTGTATTGTGTATATTTTGTGTCATTCATTTAATGTAGTATACAACCCATTTTATTACACTTTATGACGGCATTAATAAACGTAAAGATTGCGACAATTTGTTTTATTATATCGTATACATAATAATAAAGTATAATGAACTACACAAAAAATACATATTTTTTGGTTAATGAGATGTGTGTATCAAATATGTGTTTAGGTTATTTATGGGGACACAGACTCAGTCATGGTGAAGCTGGGCGTAGAGCGGGTGGACCAGGCCATGGAGGTGGGCAGGGAGGCAGCAGAGTGGGTGTCCTCACACTTCACACCCCCCATCCGGCTGGAGTTTGAGAAGGTACAACAAAGAAAACATATTATTCAACCTCAAATAAAACTTGAATGCAGGCCCCTGTATGAGCTCTGTGTTTCCTCCATCGGTCCTCAGGTGTACTATCCATACCTGCTGATCAACAAGAAGCGCTATGCCGGCCTCTACTTCTCGTCCAGCGCGCACACACATGAGAAGATGGACTGCAAGGGCATTGAGACTGTCAGACGAGACAACTGCCCCCTGGTGGCCAACCTTATAAACACATGCCTGCAGAACATCCTCATTGAACGGTACGCCCAAATATGGACATAATTTAAATTTATGCCCCTGTGTTTTAACCCATTCGGTGATGTTATGAATGCAGTACTATCTAGTAAGTGATTTATAGTTAGTTAGTTGTTTATGAGATCTTTTTTTTTTCATAACGTACAGCATACTGACCAGGAGTACATGTGATAGTGTGATGCAGTAGTTAGTAATTCATAGTTGACACTATGATAAAAAGTTTGACACTTAAATGTGACTTAAATGTTCCCATTCACAAGTACGGTAGTATTGAGGTCAGCCCAGCGTTGCATATATGTCTTTAGAATGAGACCTGAAAACGAAGTGTTGTGTGGACGCTAACGTGGCGTGTGCTGTGTGTTGTTTCCAGGGACCCCCAGGGGGCGGTAGCGCATGCCAAGGAGGTGATCTCAGACCTGCTGTGTAACCGCATCGACATCAGCCAGCTGGTCATCACCAAGGAGCTGACCCGCACTGCCCAGGAGTACGCCGGCAAGCAGGCCCACGTGGAGCTGGCAGAAAGGTACTCACGTTGTAGGCTTATATTTAAATGAGCCAGAAAGGTCCTCGTGTTGTAGTTTGATATTTAAATGAGATGGAAAGGTTCTCGTGTTGTAGTCTTATGTTGAAATGAGACAGAAAGGTCCTGATGTTGTCGTTTTATATTTAAATGAGATGGAAAGGTCCTTGTGTTGTAGTTTTATGTTGAAATGAGACAGAAAGGTCCTGATGTTGTCGTTTTATATTTAAATGAGACAGACAGGTCCTCAAGTTGTTCTGGTTTCATATTTAAAGGAGACCAAAGTGTCCTCGAGTTGTAGTTTTATATTTCAAACTGCAGCAGCATGCCTTGTGTCAAAAGTCCTCACTTGCCCATGCTACACTATATTGCCAACATTTTTGGGACACTTGCCTTTACATGCACATGAAGGTTAATGACATCCCATTCTTAATCCGTAGGGTTTAATATGGAGTCTGCCCACCCTTTGCAGCTCTAACAGCTTCAACGTTTCTGGGAAGGCTTTCCACAAGGTTGAGGAGTGTGTATATGGGAATTCTTTACCATTCTTCTTGAAGCTCATTTGTGAGGTCAGGCACAGATGTTGGACGAGAAGGCCTGGCTCGCAGTCTCTGCTCTAATTCATCCCAAAGGTGTTCTATCGGGTTGAGGTCAGGACTCTGTGCAGGCCAGTCAAGTTCCTCCACACCAAACTCACTCATCCATGTCTTTATGGACCTTGCTTTGTGCACTGGTACGCAGTCATGTTGGAACAGGAAGGGGCCATCCCCAAACTGTTCCCACAAAGTTGGGAACATGAAATTGTCCAAAATGTCTTGGTATGGTGAAGCATTAACAGTTCCTAACTAAGCCAAACTAAGGGGCCAAGCCCAACCCCTGAAAAACAACCCCACACCATAATCCCCCCTCCACCAAACTTTACACAATGCAGTCAGGCAAGTACCGTTCTCCTGGCAACCGCCAAACCCAGACTCGTCCATCGGATTGCCAGACAGAGAAGCGTGATTCGTCACTCCAGAGAACACGTCTCCACTGCTCTAGTGTCCAGTGGTGGTGTGCTTTACACCACTGCATCCGACACTTTGCATTGCACTTGGTGATGTAAGGTTTGGATACAGCTGCTCGGCCATGGAAACCCATTCCATGAAGCTCTCTACGCGCTGTTCTTGAGCTAATCTGAAGGCCACACAAAGTTTGTGTGGTGTGCCTCAGCATGCGTTGACCCTGCTCTGTGATTTTACGTGGCCTACCACTTCGTGGCTGAGTTTCTGTTGTTCCCAATTGCTTCCACTTTGTTATAATACCACTAACTGTTGACCGTGGAATATTTAGTAGTGAGGAAATTTCACGAATGGACTTATTGCACAGGTGGCAACCTATCACAGTACCACGCTTGAATTCACTGAGCTCCTCAGAGCGACCCATTCTTTCACGCATGTTTGTAGAAGCAGTCTGCATGCCTAGGTGTTTGATTTTATACACCTGTAGCCATGGAAGTGTTTGGAACACCTGAATTCAGTGATTCGGAGGGGTGTCCCAATACTTTTGGCAATATAGTGTGCATATACTAATTCTTTTTGTATCTAATTATTCAGGATGAAGAAGAGAGACGCAGGAAGTGCACCCAACCTGGGAGACAGAGTTCCATACGTCATCATCAAAGCGGCGAAGGGCGTGGCGGCATACATGAAGTCAGAGGTATAGATTGTATAGAACATATATAACACACAATATTTATATAGTTAAATCTGGTGCCTGTTGTAGCTTTTTCAATGCAACAATCCCTTTTGGTCAACATTCGATTTCGTTCTTTTTCAAAGTGCTTGATTGATTTCTAATTCTCTAACTAACCGAATTTCACATTCAATAGGTTTGCTCCAATCCTTTTTAACAATGGTTTTTAATATGTTTATATGTATGGTATTTTAGAGAGCTTTATCGTTCCCATAGCTATGGACCCTGTTATGTTGTCTGTTTCTCTGACCTTGTGGGCCCCGACACTGGTTAACTCTTCCATCCCCACTGTGTTGTCATGAGCAGGACCCCATCTACGTGCTGGAGAACAACATTCCCATCGACACCCAGTACTACCTGGAGCAGCAGCTGTCCAAGCCCCTTCTAAGGATCTTTGAGCCCATTCTGGGAGAAAGCAAGGCAGAGAGCATACTGCTCAGTAAGCACTCACTCACTCACTCACCCAATGCAAAATGGGACAGAAATAATGTTAGGTGGCCACCTTGGTTAGAATCCTGGTTGGTTGGCGACCTTATTTTAAATTGAGGATCCAATGTGTGTATGTATGTATGTATGTATGTATGTATGTATGTGTATATATATATATATATATATATATATATATACACACACACACACACACACACGCACGCACACACACACACACACACACACACACACACACACACACACACACACACACACACACACACACACACACACACACACACACACACACACACACACACACACACACACACACACACACACACACACACACACACACAGACCGTGGGTAAGATGACACAGTGAGGCATACAATATATATTAGAGACACACTTAACTATCGATATTTTCAATATTCTATTAATGCAAAAAAAGGTTTTAAAAATGCAAAATATAAAACAGTGTTTCCCAAACTCTGGCTTTAGGCCACAAGCGGCTGTGCAGAGAGTGCCAGCACCCCTTTATACACATTTATTACTGCAAGAAGGCCATGGCCAGTGGGAAACAGGGGAAATAATAAGTCAGCAACACTGCTCATGTTCCCAATGTGTTTATTTACCAAACGCAAATTAACACAATGAATCAATTGAAAACATTACAATGGAAAATTATAATGTCATTCACAAAGCAACACTATTTCTGAAATAACAAGCCAGAAAGCTATATTTACTGAACAATATTTATGATGTGTACATTTTCATTTATCCTGTGTTTTAGATTATTGTACATTCAAGAATAAAATCCCACCTACCGTCTCTAGTACCCTTGTGTACCGTAAGTGGTACATACCACAGGTTGAAAAACACAATGATACAACCTCAATCGTGACAGTGAAGGGCACCCTCTAGTGTTTAGTATAAAAAAAAGATTTCAATGTGTGTTGACCTTAGTTTGTTTGATTCCAGAGGGGGACCACACCCGCTGTAAGACGGTGCTGACCTCCAGGGTGGGCGGTCTGATGGCGTTCGCCCAGAAGAGGAGCACCTGTATCGGCTGCAAGGCTGTGCTCAAGACGGACGGTTGGTTACCCATTCACTCAGACAACAGTTGCTCTTTTCATTCTTTGTAAAAGCTCCATATCTTTGTATTAACTGCAATCATGAATAATGAGATACTTCAGTAAAGATAGGGTTAATATAGTGTGATACACAGCTTACATCAATTGGGATTTAATATACTGTGCTAACTGGCTGGAGTTTGTCTGTGAATCTGCTGTTGTCATAGCAACCTGTTACTGTCTCTGCAGCTGCTGTGTGTGATTACTGCAAGCAGAAAGAGTCTGAACTCTACCAAAAGGAGGTAAGTTTTGGATCAAATCACGATCTAGTCAGAACCCTGGTTTTCATAATGCCATTTAGATCGGATGGCTTGTTATGGGGCCAACACCTTTTCTAACAATAGTTCCTTTTTGTTCCTAATCAAAACAGGATGTTGTGAGGGCCCAATAACCACATGCCACATTGTCGTTTTTTCTCTTTTTGTTCCCAGTTGTATTTTGTTAGTGATACGGTCACTAGCTAAGCCTGTCGCTAGCTAACACTGAAGCTTGTGTTCTGCAGATCTTCCACCTGAGGACGTTGGAGGAGCGTTTCTCTCGTCTCTGGACTCAGTGTCAGCGTTGCCAGGGTTCTCTTCACGAGGACGTTCTTTGTACCAGGTACTCCTCAAAACACACAAAGACCGGAGTATATATTCGGTACCAGTTACTGTAACACACTAGGGTATCTGGATACTGGAGTATCCAGGTCTATACTAGACTATTCATTCGTTTTGCATGTTTTACATTTAGTTAAATGACGGCTATGCCTAGAAGAGAGAAACAGGAAAGTAGGGTGAAGAACATTTGGAATATAGCAACCCTGACCTAGGTCACTACAAGGCATTTTGCCTACATAGGTAATGCAGATGTTAAATCCAAAATGACTTGAAGTGAATCAATGTCCTAAGGGAGCAGATAGGGTTTTAGGGCAACGATGGGCTACAGATATTTGGGGATCAAACCCGGTAACTTTGGCTGGGAGACCTGGCTCGCTAGCAGCCTAGCCTTACTAACACTATACCTGCCCCAAAGGTTAGAAAGAATTAGTTGAGAGGCACTAGTAATGGCCACTGAAGTACATTGTCCGGTGTCAGCCAAAATGTGTATTAGTAGTCAATGCTTTTTCATTAGAAGCGAATTTATCACATGAAGCTATGCTTGCATACAAAGACAGACTGCTGTTGACGCCATGATGAATAATATCATTATCAGCTATATTAACATCGGTATTGGCCAATACATTTCATATCGGTGCGTCCCTAATCAGTGTGGTGGCAGAAAAACAGTAAGCTTGCAACTGAGTTTGTCCCGTTTGCCTGCTCCCCAGCCGAGACTGTCCCATATTTTACATGAGGAAGAAGGTGCAGAAGGATCTGGACGACCAGGGTAACCTGGTGGATCGTTTCGGCTGGTGAACGCACACCCGTTGCTACTTTTTGTTTGTATAAAATGCACTGTATTTTACTTTAATAATGGTTTTGTATTGGGAAGTGAATAATAAATATTTCTTGTAAAAATGTGTTGTTTTGTGCCAATGTGGTTCCTGTGCTAGCTTTCCATAAGAAGGGGGTCCCCCTTCCTGCATTGTCATTTATAGAAGTCTTAACTCTTCTGGGATTCTTAATATTCATAGGTAGAATCTGATTGGATCTCAATTTGAGCCGGTCAAGCCGGACTGCTCAAAAACTTGACATTCTGTAGTTTCACAAATCAGCCAAGCTCAAAGGGGAACTGGGCGTTTCACTTTATTTTGACCTATCAAGTTGCTGGAGGCGGGGTTCTGTAAGACCATAATTGTCTAACAACAAACAAGACGCCAGCACTAGTTAACTACAAAGATCAGCAACATCCTATTTTAAAGGCAATTCCAAATGGTTGCCGTGTTGGAAGAATCAAAACGTGTTAGCGAAAAACAAACTTTATTAAAGAATATCAATGTACATTTGTTTACAAACTTCTTCAGCATTGTAACGTATTTAGAACTATATAGATGAGCCCTCACCATGATCGTAATGACAGTATAGGCGACAAACACTCAGTACAGTGGGAACTGACTTTGTGACCGCCTTCAAACTAATTAATTCCCCCAAAATGTACTTGTTGGCCTCAGCCGCTGCAAAAATGCCTTTTATGAACATTCCTTAACAGTAGACTTCGCATGAAGTGAACATCTTATGTAAGTGTTTGAAAGGGCTAATGGGAACTGTTCAATTTATGGATTTGTTATATTTTCAATAATGTCAAATCACCAATAAATTCTAAATACTGAAACCCTTCTGGACTATAATCATGGAAAATACAAAATTATGTCCAGATTTTGAAACCAACTGTGTTAAACCGTATCTATTTTGATTAGCTCGTTAAACCTGCCCTGTTCAGTGTTAAACCTGCCCTGCTCAGTGTTATGTCTCTTTCATAGACGTTAATGGGTATGCTTTGACAGGAACTACTGGCCTAAAAAAAAAGGAAGACGCTCGAGGCAATAAAAAAGTAAGCTCAGCCAAAACAAATTGGCTGGCAAACGAATTACTGAGCCAGCTGGAAAATATGTGAACACCACCGATTTTTCTTATCTAACGAATGGTTCTCCAGATATTGGCGTCACTTCCCTGAATTTACACTTCAACATGATCTACGGAACGTTTTTCGTTAAAAAGACAGCACATTCTTCCCAATATAAAAACAAAAAAAAATGTTTAGTTTGTGTGTCAATAATACAATTTGGTCATGTGGACAGGTGGCAGGAATTCTCGGGCATACAGGAAGTTGTGTATTTCTGTAGGAGTCTGAATCACCATACAGAAGTATGATAAACAGAATAATGACTCACTGGTTTAAACGGCAAGCTGTTCTTCAGTGGGAGGTGGCAAAATGAGTAAATAAGTGCACCAAGGAAGGACACTGAAACTCTAGTTTGAGGCTAAAATATAAACTGTTAATGTAACAGTCTCCCACATACTGCTAGAATACTTGCTATAAACTGTAAATAAAAAAATAATAAAAAAATACATTCCAACTGTCCAAAAAAGAAAGTATAAAGTAACTAAGAGCTCTATGGTTTCACAGCATTGAGGACTCTGGAGTGAAGTGGGGGGTGGTGACGACACTGGGGTGGTTGGGTGGGTGGCGACGCATCATTGCTACTTTTGTAAATAGTTGCCAAGGTGGGCCTTGACAACGGGGGGGGGGGGGGCGGGGGGGGGGGGCAGGGACTAATAATTGCATATAGTGCTATAGAATGTGACATCTTTTCTGAGTGCTCTTCTTGCTCTTCTTGCTGCTGCGGTGCGTCTCCTTGTAGCGCCGGATCTCCCTCACCAGGGAGTAGAAGGCCTCCTCCACACCCTGAAAAGCACACACACGTTTCAATCTCGGCCATTTGTACACATGCATCATCATTGTATTCATCACTAAGACTATTGAGTTAACCCTCATTCCATGAACATTAAATACAGGCGCCCCTTAAGATATGATTAGAAATCAAATACTCCTATTATACACCTGCATTCAAATTAGTCTGTCTTTATCAGTTGGAGTTTTCTGTTCCATTTTAGTTTGATTGACTTTACAGACTGACCCAGGCTAATGTATTTGCTGTTAACTTGGGCACTACCCACTAATTCATATTTATTATACCACAACATTCTAAAATACTTGATCTGATTGGTCAATAACTTTCCATGGGCATTTTTTTTCTCTCCAATAAATGGGACACCTCTGCTTTTTAACAGAAGTCCCAACATTAACAACAACGATCAAATACAACTATCAACCAGATTATCCTTCACAACACAAAAACAATATGCTCAAAGCACTGTGGAAAAATATTCAAATTGCAGCTGATTAGGTTGATTAAAAACATAATGGATGAAAGTGAACTAATATCAAATCATTGTTGATGACTGTGGTATAAGCGGGATGAACCACTCCGGGAAAGGAATGTGCGATGATGATGTGGCCAAGCAGCGGTTGCTCACTACCACCTGGGAGCTACCACGTCATTTCCTTACGTAATGAGGCCAAGAATGGCAGTTCATTTTTGTTATGCATGCCTTCAATGAGCGCGTAAGTGTTAGGGCACCGTGCTCAAAGACACCTAAACAGGTAGACTGCGGTACTCTCGGCAGGGAAGGCTGTATCGACCAACCTGTCTGGTCTTGGCGGAGGTCTCCACGAAGGGCACTCCGTAGCTGCGAGCTAGCTCCTGGGCCTGCCGTGACTCCACGCTGCGGGACCCCAGGTCGCTCTTGTTGCCCACCAGCACCATGGGAACACTGTCGCTGTCCTTCACCCTGTTGATCTGCTCCCTGTGGCGGGAACCACAACATCCATTACAGAACCCGTTACACAACCTTTTGACAGCAGCCGGACGCTCGCTGTCAAAAAGGTGTCAGTGACGGGCTAATCATTTGGAACAATGATCCAGCCCACACTAGTTAGTGATAGTAAACTCTTGGCTATGAATAATAAGCCCGTCTGCTCATATATACGGCACCTTTCAAACCCATCAAAAACATGTTTTTCTTCATCCAAAACGCATCATCATCCAATGTCTATAACTTTTGATGATGAGTCATCTACCTCCAGAGACCCCATATGCAGTCCCGACCCCAGGTTTGGGAAACACTGCTGCACGAGACCATCCTGCCAGTTCTCAGCCGTCCAGTCCATCCTCGTACCTGTACAGGTGGACGTCCTCGAAGGACTTGCTGTTGTTGATGGCGAACACGCAGAGGAAGCCCTCCCCCGTCCTCATGTACTGGTCGCGCATGGCACTGTACTCCTCCTGGCCCGCCGTGTCCAGGATGTCCAGCAGGCACGTCTCACCGTCGATCACCACCTGCTTCCGGTACGAGTCCTACAAAATAAGAGCCCCATCCCCACGCCTATACTGTCAGAGTAGTCCTTAGACACATACAATTTTTATATTTTTTGTGCTGAATATCCGCATTAGGACTTCCTGCATCAGAGATAGTGAGGGTCCGCAACAAATCACTAATTCAGAGACATCTGGTGAGTTTTATAATCAGAGCTCCTGCCAATACTGTCACCGGAGTAGCCCCACAATATACCCCCCCCCCCCCCCCCCCCCCCCCCCCCCCCGCGCTTGAAACTAAGTTGGTTAGTTTAGTTTTGATTAACAAAAATACATATAGATTCACAATGTAGCCATAACGACTTTTTCGATAGATAGATAGATAGATAGATAGATAGATAGATAGATAGATAGATAGATAGATAGATAGATAGATAGATAGAGTCATTATAGTAACTTTGTACTAACTTAGTAGCCCCCCAAGTTTGTTAGTAGACATAACTTGCAGGTGGCGCTTGTAAGGTCTCAACATGCCAGTGTTCGTGTGAAAGTCTCTCTCTAGTTAAACGCCTCTTTCTCACCTCGATAGTGGGATCATATTCGTCAACGAAGTGATTCTGGATGAGTTGTATGGTCAGAGCGCTCTTGCCTACACCTCCGGCTCCGACCACCACCAGCTTGTACTCGGTCATACCTAGGAGTAACGTTAACGCTTTTACGACTTAAATTTGAACATTGACAGTGTAATGGTGGTGCAACGAGCATAAATTGACCCCCTGTTGCGTTAACATGGCCGTGCAGAGATTTAAGTCTGTTCGTAAACTGCTTCTAAGTTTTAAGCAGATAACCTACAGTAAAGTAAGGACTGCCTATGTCAATGCATGTACAAATATGCCATCTGTCTTACCTTTTATGTGGCTGGTAATATTCAGTTAATGAAAATATTGATTATGTTGAATTCGCGAATGACTAAATTAGATCAGTTAGCTCGCTACATAGCCTGTTAGGATCTTGTCGTTTAAAAACATACAGATCACTTCCTTTTACTAAGGAAAAGTGAAACTCAAGCAAGTGTCGTTATACAAGGTTGCAAACAAAGTAAAACTACACGTTTGATATGAAAAGTGGGAACTCCTATTTCGCCTCCATTATGGTTCATTATTGTAGGAAGTATATCCCGGTAATCTCTCTTAATAAATAGCCAATGGAAATCTAGCATAATAGACAGACGTTGTAACCGTGCAGTCATAGTGGAGCTTCGGTTCCCAAACTCGACCAGGTCCCGCCTTTAGATGTTGAAGCTGTCCAATAGTAAAAGTGTATATTGCCTTTTGGGCGTGTCTAAAATAAAATAGGAAACCATCCAAATCTCAAGCATTACGAGCCACGCCCAACATTTTTTACATTTATACACCTTAACCAATCAAATTAAGTGCAGGTGTGACGTTGACGGCAATAGAGCATTTTGATATGATTGGCTGTGAAGATATTGTGACAATATCGTTGCAAGAAGTTACGTTCTTATGTGCCACAACCCCGTGGGATCAGCTGTCTAATTTTCCTCCATAGAATGGCGTGTTAAGCACATTTTTTCAAATGTGTGCATGGTAAAGTTGCGCTTTGTATCTTGAATTGACTGATAAATCTGATGTTTATGATCGTTATTGCTTGTTTTTCATCCTTATTTTATGAGTTTATTTTGTTTATTTATATTGCATCCCCTCTTCATTGAACATCCAGAAGTATAGGCAAAGCTTTATATACACAATTGTATGTCTAGGTTTGTGTTTCACACAAACACACACACACACACACACACACACACACACACACACACACACACACACACACACACACACACACACACACACACACTGACCAAACGTCCTTTCATTCACATATAAAACAGACACCCCATCTCCTTTGCCCCACATTGACATGCACTTTCATTATCATACACGCCTTTGTGTGTGTGTGTGTGTGTGTGTGTGTGTGTGTGTGTGTGTGTGTGTGTGTGTGTCTATGTGTGTGTGTGTGTGTGCGTGTCTGTTTGTGACATTCGCTCCGGTTTCTCCTTCACTCTCCCACCGAGTACATCTGCTCTCCCATCTAATCTTTGCCTAAAATCACACAGATAATCCTGCATCCATCTGTCATGGGAGAGAGAGATAGAGGCTAGATGGCGTGAGAGAGGGACAGAGAGAGAAAGAGGACAGAGAGAGAGAGAGGTTTACTTTTCATTGTGCTTGCTGTAAGTCTTGTTTAAGTCTTTTCCTGATAATGGTGTAATGACAAAATAATGGATGATATCTTTTTTAATTCACAGATATTTATACTTTATTATACACAAGGATGTGCCACATATGCATCTTTTATACATACAGTCATTTTTTTCTCTTCACTTTTTGAGTGTTTAAATACCTATTTTTATTGAATTATTTTACACAGATTCCCCACACAGGTAAATCATACATCTCATCAAGACAGCAGAAGAAGGAAGAACAGAGAGAACAGATTCTTTTAAAGTACACCATTACGACATTTAGAAACATACAATTGGCATTCATCTCT
Organism: Lota lota; assembly: GCA_026745465.1. Lineage (NCBI taxonomy): Eukaryota > Metazoa > Chordata > Actinopteri > Gadiformes > Lotidae > Lota > Lota lota. Next base: position 2,426,137 of record JACYXH010000069.1, on the reverse strand, counting down.
ATAATGTGTCACACAAAAATATTTATTTGATTCACTTTCGAAACCACCATATCTTGACATAACACACACACACACTCACACACTTCACACACAATCACACACACATTCATATCAAACCTCTCAAGAACATTGTTGGTATTTAGCCTTGAACGAGCCACTGTCAATCAGACCAACACAACACACTATTGACTAAAATTACATTTGTTTTATATTACATAATTTGATATTTAATAAAGCAATACAGTATTTTACATGAGAAACTACATAGTTCCCACTCAAAATGTCTCTCTCTCTCTCTCTCTCTCTCACACACACACACACACACACACACACACACACACACACACACACACACACACACACTCACTCAAAGGCTCCCACCAATACACAGCTTGTTAAAAATGGCACTCAGCCATTTCAATGTGTGTGTGCGTGTGTGTGAAACACAGGAAGGGATGGGGAGGCTGCACTGCTGTGTTCTTGGATCATTATAACATGCTCACTGCACAGCACCTGCACCCAACACACACACACACACACACACACACACACACACACACACACACACACACACACACACACACACACACACATACATCTGATTTCTCTGACCCACCAACTCATACATGAAAGACAATCAGGGATTAAAGACAGTACAGCAGGACAGACAGACAGACAGACAGACAGAGAAGGAGAGAGATGGAAAAGATAAAGAGAGAGGGAGAGTAAAACAAGAGAAAAACATTTGAAATGTTAGCAAGCTTTGTTCTGTGTTACTCGCACATTTTCTGCTAGTTGAATAACCATGGCGTCCTTGTGGGCCACCTGCGCAGTAAATCGGTGATGTCAGAACCACGGTGAATGATTGGGCTTTGTGCAGCATGTGTTTGGTGACCCATAGACCTAGCAGTGGCCCAGGTAGGTCATAGTCAGGGTTAGACTGAGCTAGAGTCCACGTGTGCGCCCTGCTGTGCATGTGGAGGTGGTTAGGGTGTTCCCAGCCCAAACCCCACAGCTATACCACCTGTATGGCACTAGCAATGAGCAAGTTGCCTAACCCCTTCCATGATAAAATGTCACTGTGTCACTCTTTGGATACAAGGCGTAGTATATGTACAAATAACTAGTAATATGGAAGTGATGTGACCTGCGTTTCTAAAGGTGCGCCGAGATTATTTCTAGCCACATACTACATGCACACATTCATTCTGAAGCCTGTCGTGAGTCACAGGCTCAGGTTAGAAAGCTGTAGTGCTGGAACAGTTTGTTTATGAAGAATGATCAGATTAGTCGATCGACAGAAAATGGAACTATTACTGATTAAATGAATTAATGGAATATTGATTAATTGAATGGTAAATGTTAGTCATTTATAAATAGTAAATAAAAGTAGTAAACATTTCTTTCCCTATTCAAGATCATAAAATACATATTTATTCTTGGATGCCCTTCACGCAAACCAAGCAAAAATAAATAACATACTCTAGTAACTTGTGATGGGGATTTTACATTATATAGACTAAATGATTAATCAATTAACAATAAAAACAGACATGAAAGTGATGGTCAGTTGCAGCCATATAGAGATTTTGGTTTAGGTAGGGATGCAAACACACACACACACACACACACACACACACACACACACACACACACACACACACACACACACACACACACACACACACACACACACTAGTAGGGGAGAAACAAACACTTGTATATTAGTACAACACCTAAGCACCCTTATAAAAAGTACTTAAAAAAAACGGACACATGCGTTGAATATGAGGAATAATTTGGGATGCCATTAGCAGTAGCTTTAGCATGAATGTCCAAGCAGTGGGAAAAATCAACCTCTTCAGAGGATTGACATTGTTTGATAAAGACATTGACTGCGTATAAGGATCAAATTGATTACCATTGCTAGGAGAATAATATATATTATAATATAATGAATAATTACTACAAAATAAATTAAAACATTGCAGATTTAAAAACGTTTGAGCAGTTCTATGACCCTGAGCTTCCTATTCAACTTGAAAAACAAATACATGGCTTATATTTAAAAGTTACTTTAAATCACATCAAAGAGTTTAAATCACTGCCAATAAAATGTTATATTTTCAATCATAATATCCTTGGCACCCAGATATGGTGAACCCCACCAGGACAAATATAATCTGCCCAGTAAAACCCCACCCAGAGAATAGAATCTGCTCAGTAAAACACTTCCCGTGACATCACAACACTCCCGACCAATAACAATGGGCACAGGAGCAGGATGGAAAGTTATATTAGTGCAGCTGTACATACATACCCATTAATGTCCATTAATTACACACACGCACACACCCCAACACATACGCACACACACACACACACACACACACACACACACACACACACACACACACACACACACACACACACACAATTCATTACAAACATTAAATAAGACTTCTCCTCTCCTATGTGCGATTGAAAATACAGTACAAATGCACATCACGCAGGTCCATTCAATATTGCATAGACCTAGTCCTAGACCTATTCTCATCACCTCCTTCCAAACAAAATCTAAATTTCTTTCTTTTAAATCAATTTATCGCTCTCTTCTTCCTTGTCAGGCCTACTCCTTTCTCCTCGTCTCCTCCCTCCGCGTGGGAGTTGTATCCTGGCGGCTGCACATACTCCTCCTTATCCCAGTCCGACACCCACCCCGCTCCTCCTCCTGCTCCTGCTCCTGCTCCTGCTCCTGCTCCTGCTCCTGCTCCTGCTCCTGCTCCTCCACCGTTGGCACCATGGCTCATCGGTTGGCTCATGGCTCCGTACTGCCCGCCCCCACGATACATCTCTTCCGTCTCATTGGCGAGCTCGTCCTCGTCGATGATGCCGCACTTCTCCTCACTGGTGTCCTCTATGTCTGCCCAAGGTTGTTTCTCTCCGGATGCGAATATTCCTAGTGGAAAATGATATTGTTCGCTGTTATGAATGATCAGATTACGATTAAGCATTCTGCGATCATAGCATACTATTAGTGGAGGAAGTGTCAAGGAAATGTGTGTTTGTGTGTGAGATAGAGGGACAGAGTGAGAGTGCCAGTGTGTGTGTATGTGTTAGTGTGTAACCAGATGGGGTTCTCTTGTGTAACTAGCTAGGTGAGATGGTTTATGTGTGTGTGTGTATGTGTGTGTGTGTGTGTGTGTGTGTGTGTGTATGTGTGTGTGTGTACATAGTACATACCATAGAATATGACTCCTCCATAGTGTACGAGCGAAGCTATCAGGAACACGTACTGCCACTCCTCACGGGTCTGGAAGTCAGAAGGGCACTCAGTATACATACATGCTGTAAATGTAGGATTCCGTGGCGGAAACCCTGCATAATCCAGAATTATAATCCTTAATGCAGGTTTAAGGTTCTGAGGTCGTGAGGTCACATGTACCTTGTGTTTGGTCATGGCGCCCACGATGAGGGGACACACCATCCCAGATAAGGTCCCCACGCCGTTAGAGATCCCCATCAGGATGCTAGCATACCGCGGCGCGATGTCCAGGTGATTGACATTGAAGCCTAAAACAAGGATGGTTTTACCCTGTGTGTTTACTGTGAAGTGACTTTGAGTACTTAGAAAAGCGCTATAGAAGTTGAATGTATAATAATTGTAATAATTATTATAATAATTATCATATAATTATTATGATAATTATCAAAAAATAAACATGATTGCAATGTTAAACTATACGTCAACTACACAATAATTGTTTTGAATGGGGTGGCCTGTATGTATAATATCTTTCAAGTAAGACACTTGTTTTAATATATATATATATATATATATCAGGTAATGCTGGAAACAATCATAGAAAATACAATGAAATATATAACACCAACTTACCTGAGATAGCAAAGCCACTGAAACCCACTGCCAGCACCAGGAAGGAGATGGCGACCCCCTTAGTGTGAGAGAAGCCAACCACGAGAAGAAGAGTGGCCTCCATCCCAAATCCTACAGCCCAAACACATACAACGAAGTGTGAGCACAATGTTTTTGAAAGAAATAAGGTTTTGAATTGTCTAAAAGTTTGAAAAAACGTACACGTTATTTAATTCATTTTGTACTTTCTTTGGGAAAAAAAAATTAAAAACAAAAGCTAGAAGTTGCTTAAAACAAAAATATTTACAAACAAAAGTAAAATAAAATAATGAAGGTAACAAAAACAACAACTTACATCTCAATACATTAAAAAAGTTCAAAGGTATTTTTAAAAGCGTATTTTTCAGGGATGTTTTAAAACCCATTATGAAGTTGAATACAAGTTGCACTTAACCAGCCACCAGACAGCCTCACCTCCACAGTTCATCATCTTCCTGACGTTGGTGGTGCTCATGAGGTTGTGGGTCCTCAGGTAGTCAGCCAGCTGGCCCCCAATGGGCACAATGATGGTCATCACAAGGTGGGGCAGGGCAGACACCATACCCACCTGCAATGTGGAGAGAGAGAGGAAAGGGTTGGGTGGATGAAAATGGTGTTCATATTCCTAAACTTGAAGCTTAGTTTGAGTGGATTAAGTTTGCATAGTGGAAACTGGCCGTTGTTTTATTTTTTCAACATTGTAATCCCACCAAATAGAACAATGGGTCTTGTGCCTATAATTAATAAATAATATATACAGTATAATAACAACTTAACTCAAAATGCGGAGGAGTAATGTCGCTGAGCAGTCGTTCTCTCAGGCTCTTGGATATATTGTTGTTGTTGATGGTAAAGGTGGTGATGGTGGTGGTGATGATAATGGTGGGAGTGTTGGTAGTTTTGATGGTTGGTGATTGAAGTGGTGGTGATTATAGTGTGGTGGTTGTGGTGGTAATGATGTTGGTGTCGGCGGTGGTGGTGTAGGTGATAATGGTGGTGGTGGGGGTGGTGGTGGCGGTGACAATGGTGATGGTGGTGATGGTGTTGATGGTGGTGATGATGGTGGTGATGGTTGTGGTGGTGGTGGAGGTGGTGGTTGAAGTGGGGTTTGTGGAGGATGTAGTGGTGGTGGTGGTCGTAGTGGTGGTGGTTGTAGTAGAGAAAGTGGTGGCAGTGTGGTTGTAATTGATGTTGGTGTACAGTGATAATAACAGTTGGTAGGTTTCAAAACTTTTTCTGCTGTGAATCTCCCCAAACCCGATCTCACCTTGCTAATCTCAAAGCCAAAGACCTCTTCAAAGTAGGCTGGCTGGCTGATGAGCAGCAGGTAGAAGGTCCAGCTCCTGCAGAAGTTGGCCACAATGATGGCATACACCGGCATGGAGGTGAAGAAAGCCCTCCATGGGGTTTTGAATTTCTGCCACAGAGAGAAATAGGAGATGATTGGAGTTCAGCTGTGGTGGTGCTCACACAGCAACGGGATGGATTATGGAGAAAGCAGATGCAGCTAAAGAGCGCCACATAGTCAATAGTGTGTATTTGTTTGGGCCTGTGCCTGCATGTTTGTACAGGTCCACATCATGTGTGTACTGTATGCATATTAATTGAAATGAATTCAGCTACATGTAATTAATGAGCCGGTTGGGATTAGGCATCTTGGTAGAGCCAACAGGTAGACTGTGGGCATTGGGCAGAAAACCCAGGTTGAGATTTAAACGCATTATTATTATTATGAAGTTACAAGATAAATGTTAGCATAGTGCATGACACAACAAAGCATTGACTATGGTAACAACAAAAACCTGAAGGGGATTGGCGAAGGAAGCGGACTCGCCGATGGCCTCTTCGATGTACTGTCTCTCCTCCGTGGTGATGGTGGGGTGAACGGCCGGACTCTCGTACGACACCAGAATCCAGAACAAATACCAAAAGATCCCAAAGCTACCTGGGAGAGGGGGAGAGGATTGGAGACAAGTCAGAAATACAAAACGACTAATGGGAAGGGCCGAGGACCACAGAGAAGAAGAAGTGGAAGACAGACTTGTTAAAGAGTAACACATCAACCCATAAAATAAAACGAGTGAAACAGCACTTTCTCTAGTGAAACGTGGGTTACTGCAATTGTTGTTTCTGTATGGCACCAACTATTGACAGGTGATGTCCCGTGGCATTCATTTGCACCAATCAGAAACGACAAGTGCTTGGTTTTTGGTGATTGGTT